>VNJR01002069.1:0-287696 GCA_008042585.1 Drosophila punjabiensis | reverse complement strand
GCATCAAACTTTTGGGTTGTGGCTCGCTTTCTACCCCGGGTTTTCTTTCTGTCTGTGAAATGAAGGGCCGAAAATACTTTTTTTGCTGAGCACTTCATAATCTGAGAAATTTGTCTTATGGTTTTCCCCTCATTCTTCAGTTTTTTTATTGTATTTCTATCTCCAGCTGTACAATGCACTCCACGACCCATTCTGAATATAAAATACCACTTTTTGAAACGAATCTGTATAAAATGTATCATTTTATGCTTTAACTTACGTTAAATTATTATACCTTTAGCTTTGTCTCCCAAAAAAACAGAGGTTAAGTCAAAATTTCGACGCAAGTTGCTCACGTTTCTATTATTTTTTCCAGCTGAGACACGAAGTGCCTTTAAAAGTTACAAGATATCGCAAAAAGTAAAGGCGACAGCGACTCAAAAAATAATTCTAAATAAAGCTAAACTATCGGTTATCAATTTATTTTTGGTTTGAAGCCAACAACTATCGTTAATACTTAGCAATCGGTTTCAAGTTACAGAAGAGAATGTTGTTTCTATTATTTTTTCCACGACTGTATAACTACAGCTATGATATGCCATCGCAAGATGCAGGTGAAGGAAGAGATCCACTACGCTCCGGTGTGAACTAAGCTAAGATATCGTTTTGGTGTCTGGATTCTCAAAGAGTTAGTAGGAAGGCAATACTTCATATGGTTAGGAGAGTCGCTATATATAGTATATATATTTTTACGGATCTAGGAAGTAATAGGTGGGATAGGTTATATTATTAGCAAATCTGACCTTTGCTGTGGACGCGTCAGAACCGGTGGATGTTTGCCGCTGTAACAGTTTCTAACTGATTAAATTGTCAATTTTTACGTATCTACCAAGGGGTTCTATCTCACAGATCGATATAGTTCAGATAGGGAAGAGGGATGACAGATATAGTATCTCTAGCTTGATCTTTCTTTTTCTGAGGCTTCGGGAATGTGAATGTGAAACAGAAACGGAACAGGAAATGGCATAATGCAGACACACGAAACGAAACACATTCAGTGGAAGGAGAAACACACATAGACTTGTGCTGGCAGAAAGGTGGTCTCTTTTTTTGGGTTTTATCACAAATATATATATGATATCGTATATGGAGGAATCATGGAACACACTTACTTGGCGTTTTTCGGTCGTCGCGCATCTATGGGAAAGTCATCATCAAAATCCAAATTAAAGTCCTCGCCAAGATCGTGTGGAACTAGTGGAGTCCTCTGGTGGGCAGGACTCGTGTGGTAGCCATCGCCCTGCAGCTGCACGGGATTAATTATAAAAAAATAGGTATTAGATTTAGGTAATGGAAGCAAAGGAATTTCCTAGGATTTTACAACAATAAATTGGAATTTCATGTCACATATAAATATATAAATTTATGTACAAGGTTAGTCCAGGGGTTGTCATATTGGTCTTTGAAATAATAATACATCTTTAATTTTAGTTAAAACCATTTCTGCACAACCTTCACAAAGCAAAACTATAAGTTACGTATTTATTTGTAAAACAAATCTTTTTTAAAAGCATGCATTTTGAAAATAAATTATTTTTAGATTGAAACAATTCCAATTTATTGCAAGAAAATTATATTACTCATAAAATGGCACTTATCGCCTTTTTTGGTTATCGATAAATGTTTTCGATTACGATTTTCGAGGAACTTAAAGTCAAGGGCGAATCGGTTACTCGTGCAAGGATTTTTGTTGGTTAAATTATTCGGATCCGGTTCAAATTCTTTGGCTATATAGAAGAAAAATCTTGGAAAAAACAAATGATTAATCTGCAACGCACACACATACCGATACACACTCACACATACACTGAATTATAGGTCTTAAAATCATATGCAATATTTACAAGCTTTTGTTGTTTTATGTTTTCTGATTGACTAGTTTCCATATTTACATTTGTTTAGAATGGTTATCATGTGTTTCATGTTTTATGTGAATGGAAATATTGTTCTTTTGAAGAAATCAAGGTAAATTAATTTAAAGAATTGAGCGTAAAAGTGTTTAAAGAAGAAATTATTGGAGCATTTTACAAATTTTAATTTGTAAGTGTTTTCCTCCCCAAGATAATACTGTAAATGATTATAAAATTTGTAGTTATTTTAATTATATTTTATATATATATTAATAAAAAGAATATATTATTTATGTTAATTTTAAATCCCATTTAAATAATGAAGCTTTATTTACTTATTTTACTTTTAAAATGTTTAGAAAATATACAAAAGAATGAATCACTCGACAGATTTAGAATCGTTCTGAAAAGTCTAGTTTTTTCGTTACTCCAGAGATTTTATATTGTCTTGAAAATTGTACAGCATACTTTTGGGCACCTTTTAAAGGTGATTCCAAATCTCTAGCTTCTGTTTTTTTGATTCCTTAAATCAATATTTAATATTTAATAATGAGATTTATGTGTAAATGAGTTGGTGTGTGTTCGATTTGGATGTGGCATATGGTATATTAGATATTGCATATGAGTTGGTCGGAATGGAGAATCCTTGTAGCGAGTATATCGAATAGCCCGTACCTTGACCACAGTGCCGACCTGATTGGATTCGGATGCCGATTGGCGATTGTCGAGCAGATTGGCCCGCTCCATGTTATCGAGTTGAAGTGTCTCCCGCGGCTGGTCCAGTAATCGTTCTCGCATCTCATGAATGTAGGGACACCGCTGCATTCCTCTCTTCGCGCCTCGCTAAGGATTATCCTCTGTTTTCTCTCTCTCTCTCTCTCTCTGCTATCTATCGGATATATCGGTTGTCGTATATCGGCTAGTGAATATTGTATATCGGATATAAGTTGAGGGATTGCGGGTACTAAGCAAAGCTTCTAGCGTTGATTGGCTTTATACTTATTAAAGTCGAAGGTTATTGCCCTGCCATTCCTATGTACTCGGCCGTATATGCACTTGTATATATCTCTATATATTTTTTTTTGTTTGTTGTAAGTTAGTATAAAGTTGTCTTAGGGAGGTAATCGCTACAGTACGCTCAAAAGTTATAAATCAGTCATACGGTTTGCAGCAGCAGTTGATTTTTTGTTCAAGACTTTTGGTTGCGCAATTTGGTCGTTCTGAAAAAAAATAGAGAGATTTATTTCTATATTAAAATATATATTTGAAATATAAAAGATATAATTCAGGTAAATATTAAGAAGACTTAATATAAAAAAAAACTTAAGACACAAATATATTAAGAATGCATACTAAAAATCACAGGTTTTAAATCATTTAAAAAGTGTCTTAAAGTATGCAATACAATTTTGTAGGTACCAAATTCAGTGTACAAATAATTTTTAGTATGATGTAAATTTTGTAGCGTAATTTTAGACACATTCTTAAGGGTTTTAAAACCCCTAATGATATCTGTAGCACATTTTATTATATTTGGTTTAATATTATAAAACTTTTTAACATATTATTTCATTTGCTTTATATGCTTCCCTCATAAGCAAAGTATATTTTCATCACTTATATTTATTTACTTAACCCAGAAACGTTATGTCCATTTATTTTATGCATTAATTTTCCAATTCCAGCCAAATTTGGGCCAACATAGCGATCGAAGCGTTTTGCATTGCCTGGTTTTTGTTATGATACACATTCCCAAAAATATTTCTAGGGGCCTGGGGCCTGGGGCCTGACTAAAGGGGGGCAGCATACAATGGCACACGACCTCTGATTCTATTTTCCCATTTTCCATGCGCAAAAACATAAACAATATTGAAAAATATTTTGCAACATGCAATTGCCTCCCACTCTCCCCCTCTAGTATAGCATATAGTGGCTTCCCCTGAATCTGGATAAGGCTAGAGAGATCTGTGGAGTAATTGAGAGTACAGAGCATTTTCCCAGCTAACCTCATCAATCTGTCAAGATCTCGGATGGCTTCAGTGGCTTCTACTTGGCACACATCCATCAGCATCGGACATCATCATCGTAATCATCATCATCATCATCACGACGGAGGGTCATAAAAATCGCGCCAGTTTTTCCTTCTGGAATTTCCACTTGTTGCTGCTGCTGCTGATGCCGCCTCTCAAGGGCGCGGCTGATGGAGGAGGCGGTTCACATGAATTTATTTTTAATTCAGGCAAATTTTGATGTTCTTGATTGAACCAAATATTTGTTTGGAATTTGGCAAGAAAGAAAATCATAAAAACTCAAATATTCCGTCACGCCTCTCGGACAATGCAAGTTTCCAAAGTTCCAATTCAAGGAAAATTCTATATGGACTTTAAATATTTGCTGGCAAAGTTTTACGCTTAGTGAGCATAATTTAAATGTTTTTTGGAGGTCAAGAAAATTATGCACTTAAAAAGTTAAGTTAAGAAATTCATGGGGTTAATATAAAGGTTTTTGAAACTATGTTGGGAAAGCACAATTGCAGGGGACTTTCGGCAAAGTTAAAATCTTTTGTGAAAATATTTATTTTATAACTAGTTTTTGGAATTTTTGTGTAAGTATAATTTTGTTATTTAATTTGAACATTTTAAAGACATATTTTATAAGCTTTTAAATGGAAGTAGAATAACATTGAATAACTTAATTTGTTACCTTCAGAAGCAAATATTTCTAATGGGTTTCAGTTACTGTTGATTTTTATATAAAGAAGTGCAACAACGAGTTGTTAAAATATTGTACGAAAATAAGCAAATGCAAAGGTTTTATTTTTGATAAGTTAATATAAATCTTTTAATGGGTATTTTTTGTCAAGAGTTTTCATTAGAAGTTAAGATTTTACCTTAACAAATTAGATTACATCTCTTAGCATAATTATTTCTATATTTTAATGAATATTTTAATCCCAAGAGTCTGCCAAAGAACTTGATCGATTCTTGGCTAATCGGGTCAAGTTAACGATTAGCGTTTCGATTTGTTTTGCTTGCATTTTGTCTCGTTTTCCAATAATGTTTGTTGCACTGACCAAAAAAAAAAAGAGAAGAAATAAAAAAGGCAAGCTTTGGGCAATTAACAGAGCTGGGTTAGTTTTTGCGCCGGTTTCGCGAGTGTGGGGAGGTGTTAGCCATCAAATGTTAATGGTATTAGCCAAGCTTTCAATTTGCGAGGCTGTGTTGGTTGTTTGAACGAGAACATGCGACAATTCTGGCCATGGAACAGAGCAGAAACAGAATCAAGAAAAATACAGAAGGCACTAAAAAACACAAAAAGAACAAAAAAAAACTAAAGAATAAAACTAAAGAAAAATGCAGTACCACCACGCCGGCGACGACGGCAACATTATGGCCTTTTATGACCGCCGACATTGCCTTAATACGCTCTAAGATGGCTCTGTTTTTTACTTTTTTAAAGCTCTAAGAATGTTTTTTTTTTCTTTAATTTTATTTTTTACAGCTGTAAAATGGGTCTTTTTTATATATATATTTTACAAGATAAGGTAAAAAGCCTCATAAACACACCAAATTCTCCAGATGAAGATGATCATAACTAGCTCAAGGGAACAGAAGACCCAAAAGCATAGATTTGGCTTGAGAACTTGCCTTTTTTTATATTTTAATGACTGGGAACAGTCACTGTCAGTTTCATAAGTTTAATTTATATATAATTTATGCTTGAGAAAAGTGTTTTAATTTCTAAGAGATGCAAAATATACTTCATATATTTAATATAATTAAAAGTTTAATAAAAGAAATCTAGTAAATATATAGTATAACATCATTAATCTCTCTTAAATAATAACCTCTTTTCTATATTTTAGGCATAGTTTAAGCATAGTTTTATAATAGTTTTCTCTCGCCAATCGAAGCTATGGAAATATGAGTGCAGTTGGTTGCAGTTTGCTCCTCTTTTTTTTTTTTTGTTTAAAACAAAAACTGTGCCACTGGAATTGGTTTGGGAGATCATCATCGTTGTGATGGCGCTGCACTCGATGTTGCTACTTTATGACAGTGTCCGATGACAGACGGCAGACGGATAATGCCCTGCAGCCCCCCCATAAAACCACCTCCCCACAAGCCCCGCCCACAACGAACGAAAAAAAAAAACAGAAGCTCGGTGGATCGGGGAGAAAAACAAAAGGAAACACACCGCAGAAAGCGATACAACAAATAAAAGTGAAAATGGGGATAGGAAAATCTGATCTGATCTATGCAGATCCATGAATCCACCGAGACGGGAGACGGAGACGGAGACAGAGACGGCGCCCACATTGAGAACCGGATATGCAATTGTATACTGAAAAGAAAGAATGCCAAACTGGGAGAATCCCAATCCGAATCCGAATCGGAATCGAAATGGAAATGGAAATGGACATGGTTGTGGCAAAAGGGGGAGGCATGTGGAAATGGGAATGAAAATGGGTATGGAAATGAGCATGAGAACTGGCGGCGACAGATGGATGCAATCCGTGAAATAGGGTGACCTTATAAACAAAACACAGTCGGCCGTCTGCTGTCCGCACTCAAAGAAAAAAAGAGCCCTTCAGATATATATATATCTATAGTTTATATTTACTTTTATTTAAAATAGTTAAATTCTACACACAAAAATCTTTATAGCAAAAACAAATTGTCTTAAAAAAAATATATATACCTTCCATTGATTTTTAGCATGCAATTTCTTGATAAAACCTTTATTTAGCTTTAGAAATTTGTTATATATTTTAATATTTATAAATTAAATACTCGCAAAAGCTTTAAGGTTTCCCCTAGACTGCAGATTTATAAAATCGCTTTTACCGAGTCCATTTAGCTTGGCTGTTTTTTTAATGGCAGACTTCCATAAAAGGTAGCAATTAAATGCTGAGTGCGTGCTGCACTTTGGGCTTTTCTGCGAGGAATGGTGGGTGGGTTCCCAGGTCCGTTCCAGGTCCGTTCGCCCACGGATTCATCAGCCACTCCCCCACAGTTTTTCGGTCCGTCAGAGAGCTGTCCATCCCCCGGAGGACGGCGGCTCATTAGTTAATATATATGCTGTGCCACACGATACTCACTCTCGCATGCAGAATATGCATTCCGTTTTGTTGTGTTTTTTTCTTTTTTTCGTGCTTTGTTTTCTTTTTTGATCCTGTTTTCTATATTTTATGCTCTGTCCAGTGCCACCCTCGTCACCACATCATCATCATCATCATCATCGTCATCGTCATCGGTGGCAGCACCACCCACCGAACTAAGAACTAACCACCGCTGGAAATCGCGTGTCGCGGTTTCAACCCTCGCGAATGCTTTTCCGGATTTCGTTTCCCTTGAATCCCAACACTTGCGACGATTTCACTCGACATATATTTATGCTTAGATCGATATAAATCGCTCAAATCAATGCCGAAATGTTATTATCGATTTTGTGCGATATATTGCCTTTGTTCGATGGTAATCAATGGGAAGCATTGAAGAGTAGTCAGTTAATGTGAACAGAAATAAACGATATAAATAAATGTGAAATATATAAAAGATTTGATTAATATTAATCGATGCGAATCATTAAAACTTATCGGTTAAAAGTGTAAAAAATAATGAATAATCAATAGATTGTTTATATATGCTTAAATCAATAGTAATTAATCAAATCAAAAGAAAAGAATTCGATCAAAGCTGTCATAACTTATATAAAGGATAAAAATCAATGGGAAAAAAAGGAATAAAAAGCAATCGATAACAAGGCGTCTGATTCGTCATCTATCGATAGCAAATTTCTAAGCATCAACAAAAACGAATTTGATAAATATGTAAGCCTTTGATAATGATCGCTTTGTTTTAAAATAATGACATCGTGAAAGTATGAGTATTATGTGAAAATAAATTCCGCTGGCAATGATTCACTTTATTAATAAGTATTTACTTATGGAGGTTAGTGAATCACGATATCAAATCAATGAATAAAATGAAATATTCATTAAGACAAATACTCGATAACTCGAGAAGGAAACTAAAACATAAAATGTAGATATATGTTTATTTATATCTCTCTATGCAAGGGTTCAGTGACTTCTTAAAGCAATCGTTTTAATTATTCAAATTTTAAAGTAAAGATGACTAAAACTGACAATTATCAGAACCATAAACTTAAATATATACTATTTTAGACTAAAACCAATGCAATCAAGTTCAAATTAGATTGACAAAGAGCACATGGTGATCACAATGCAATCTCTGACAAGATGAAGTCATTCTCTAATGTGACGGAAAGCTATAGCTGTAGCTCTTGCTCTGGCAATTCCCAAGATTGTGCGATCAGTGAGGATTATGGCTAGACGGCCGCCGTGCCGAGGGTGACCCAGTTCTGGCTACCGATTCTGTTACTTCTGCCAGATATATCCGCCCGCTTTTTTTCGTGCTTCTTTGTCGTCCCCTGGTGTAGCGCCTCTTGTGCAATTAAGATTTTCCCTCGCTTGGCCCCAGCGGCACTTCTATGGGTTTTCCTTGGGCCAAAGAAGAAGGTAGCGAAATCCGAAAAAGGAAAAAAAACAAAACAGCCCGCGACGCCGAAGCGATATACGCCAATGTCTTTCTAATGGAAGACCAAGAAATGTGTGTGTTGGTAACCCGAGAAGGGCAGCCGCCAGTTTGATTGCTTTCGAGAGAGCCGAGGGGGTGTTGGGGGATCATCAAAGAGCTTAGTTACAGTGGAGCCCCTCCCGAGTGATACTCGAACCACAATCCACACAATGGTAAGGTAAGAAATATATATAAAGTATCTTTGGAACTCTACCAACACCAAAGCCATTAGTCATTGCTCAGTTAATCCCATTTGCAAAGACTACAAAGATTATGGGTAAATCTTAGTAAAAGAAACCTTAAATTATAGATTAAAACTGAATTTTTGTTAAGAGGAAAGTTGTCAGGTAAGTTGGTCAAAAGTATATGTTTTTAAACATTTAATATGAGCTGTTACTCGCACAATAACAATACTTGAACTATAAGATCTTAATAAAACCGAAATATGAACATTAAAATTCTAGATAAAAGTTATTATTGGAGGCCTTTTCGTATCGGAACCATCACTTGACTTACTTTTTTATTGTGTGTGGGGGAAGGCTGAGGATTTATCCTGCCATTCAGCTCATCGGCGTTTCCCTTTCGAGTCGCTTCCTCTCTGCGCTTCTTTATTATCCTTTTCGCCTTTCGGTCTCTTCCCCTGTCCTGGTTTCTTTTTCTTTGTTTTGTTTCCGCCTCGCGAGGAAGAAGAAGATGATGATGATGATGGGCGGGGGGCGTGGTGGCGTCTGTTGCGCGCGCGTTTATACCGTTATTATGCGTTATGGGTTTTACGGTTTGTTTGTTGTTTCTTTACTGCGTTTTTTTTTTCTTCTCTTTTTCTCTTTTTTTTTGTTCTTTTTATTTGTTACTTGCTATAGTTGTTGTTGTGGTTGTAGAGTCCTGTTTTTTTTTTTTGTTAACGAAATAGAATTTGTTGATTGACTTAGCCGGAAACAGGCTCACACACACACATGCACTGAGCCAGCCAGGAAGCGCACACAAAACACGCACACACTCAAGCCGTGCAGACAAAATGGACGACGCACTTCTTCATAAACAAACAGCCAAAAAAAATGCAAAAAACTTCAACGTGATTGGCACTTCTCCTTCTTCTGTTTATTTGTATTTCCTTCGTTCACTGCACACCAACAAAAGCAAGGCAGGCAAAAAAAAATTAAATAAAATACAAGCAATTACAGCAACAAATAGCCAAGAATAATAGCAATTACTATAAGCGATTCTACAAAAATGCAACTTAGTTGTTTGTTGTTAAAACTGGCTTTAAAGCAGGCGAAAGAAAAATGCGAGACAAACTTTTCAGCGATTGCTATTATTCCCGTTCCCGTTCCCGGCCAGAGAACGTCGCCTTGTCTCTGATCTCTATCGTGTATTTATCAGTTAGCCTTAGGTTTATTATTTAGTTGGCAAAGCATCATTATTATTGGTTACAAAAAAAAAAAAATGAGCACCGGTCTGAAGAGGCAGCACTGGCTTCCATCACTCGCAACAGTTCGCTTTTGACTGAAAGTCCAACGCAAAAGCGGAAACTCGAACGCCGAGCGCAAAGCAAAAACCAAAAGACTAGAAAGACAGCGACGCACAGTGGGGTTGAATCTTGAATTTAATAGTAATTTATTAATTGTTAGAATTCATTTTATTTTTTTATAAATATTTTATTTGGTTTATAAATAGAGCTCTTTACAGGTATTAAATAAGGTTTATTATTATTATTATTATTATACTTAATTCAATTCTAATTCAGTTTCTCAGATGTTTGTCTTATTTAAAAACTATTATACATATCCATAACCTCATAAAATTTATTTTGCTTAATCTAAAAAAACAAATAGCTGCATTTAATTTTATGACAATTTCTTAATTTGAAGAAGAAAGTTTTTTCTGTACATTTATATATATGTATATATGTACATATTTTTCTAATTATTATTTTTAGTATTATTTATTTATTTTTTAATTTCATTATTTTTCCTTTTAATAAATTTATAGCTATAGTTTTCCGTTTTCAGTGCCATCGGTAAAACATAAGTTTCAATGTGCATTATTTCCACTGTACAACTCTGCGACGCCGCAGCGCAGTCGACGCAGGGCCAGAACATCAGTAGTATGTCTGAATACCGTAAGCGTTTACGAACAGCAGTAGTATGTTTGAACAACGTAAGCGCTTACGATATTTGTGCGGTTAACGTCTCTGTCTGTTGCTTCTTGTTGTTGTTACCGTTACTGTTGCTTTTGTTTCTTACAGACAAAGATAAAAACTAGAAAATGATTTTAATTGATTTTTATTTGTAAATAGCTTAGTAGAAAAGTAGCATTTAATGATGAAAGAAAAGTTACAACTATTTGTTTTGTGTGTACCTTCTACCAGTTTTTGTTGCGGCTTTTTCCTCCCTTCTGCCACCATTATTCGTTGCACACGACGCTCGCGAATTGTGAGACCAAAACGGGGGAAGTGATAATAGCCAAAAAACATATCTCGTGAAAAAGCACGTGAATAAAGGGAAATGCCTATGCGACAGATTGAATAATTAAGCGAAACACGAGGGTTATAAATCTTGAGAATTTGGGAAACCTTTAAAATAATTTAATGAAAATAATAGTTAGATTTTAAGTTTATATGGAAAATAACAATCAAAAATATTTAAACAATTATATATTATACATAAAATATATATCCTTTTTCCTATAAACATATAAATAGTTTAATAACAAATTTTCACATTATTAATTTAATATTTTCTTAAAAATGTTTAATCTGAAATGATTCTAATAAATATTTGTAGTGCTTAAGAACTTGGTAAAACGTGCTAATACTAATTTAATATTACCTTTTAATTATGTTTTAGGCTCACGGGCTCTTACTAAATTAATAATATTCTTTTAATTTTTATCTTTACAAGCCAAAATTAGTTTGTAATATTTTTTATTATAATGTAACTCAAAAGTCTTTCGAAATACATTGTTTTAAATGTTATTAACTACGAGTTTATACCTTAAATAGTTTGTAAAGAAATCCCCTAAATCATCTAGAAAAGTTAAATTAAAAATATATGTTTTCCCATAAAAGCCTGTTCCATTTAGCCTTTCCTTGCCTTACCAATCCCATTGGACTAAAGGCTAATTGCTGAATTAGAAAGGACTTGCAGTGGACCCCCAACCCGGCCAAGACTGCGTCTATTGTTGCTGCCTGGCCTGTCCCTTTGTCCGGCTTGGTAATCAGATTATCGCCATCGGATCGCCATCGAGGGACCGGGGCCAGCAGCTCCTTTGGGAACCGCGTGCACTAATGGGGCATGAAAGGTGTGACTGCTGGACAGGGTGGACGTTGTGGACGGAAGTCCAAGTCGAAGTTCGGCCAAGATGCACTGCAGCCAAGGCGTTGACACAAAAAACTAGCTGGCGCTGTGAGGGTGAGAGAGGGGAGAGTTTGTTGGTTTGCTGGCTTGCTGGGTAGTGCGAAAAGAGGAGTGGCAGTGGGCAAATGTGGGCGCGGCGCATGCGTTCGAGTCCTGCCAAAGGACATTCACCTCTGGGCTTCGGTTTTGCCGCCAAACGGGGTGCATTTATGTGTATGCGAACCACTCGTATTTGTATCTAATTGCAGGCGCGCCCACTCTCAACCGAAATGTAAAGGAAAACTCACGGAAAATAAACATAACTAACGCCAGGGGGTCCTGCGGAAAATGGGTGGAAAATGCCTAATTGAATTAGGGAAATTAGACACCACGAATAAAAAAAAAATTGAATAAATAATGTGAGGCTTGTCTTGAGAGGATCTCTGTGTCTGCAGCTTACACCTCGCTGTATTATGTACTATATCCTTTATATTATATATCCTTAAGCTCCCTTCGCATCCTCACACCACACACCGAGCATGTGTGTGTGTGTGTAAGCGTGTTTTTTCGGAGCGGAGCTAACCTAGTTTTCGGTTGGCCAGGGCGTGGTTCAAATCCCGGGTAACCGGTCGGTACGCGTGGCCCCGGGTACATAGCCCCGGATACGTGGGATCCAAAAAAAACACATACACATATATACATGTACATATACATGTAGGTGGAGAAGAACAGCATCCACAGGCAGACTGCAGTGCAAATCAGGGGCGACCCAACAGCATCCACACAGCTACAGAGAGGAAGAGAGAGAGAGAGAGAGAGAAAGAGAGACCATGGCGGGGAAATCTTCTCAGTTTGTCCTGCTCTATCGAGGTGCACGCACTTTTGGGTGAAAAGGACAGATACACATTTCCTCCCTACGAAAGTACAGTGAAAGTTCGGTACAAGTAACTAGGGGTAAAGTTTTAAAGAGAAAATAATATAAGAAAAAAGAACACAACAATATGGAAAGACAGCACAGCACGTACCTGTCCTTTAAATCTGTGTTCCTTAAAAAATCTGGGAAAAAGTTCTTAAGTAAAAAAGAAATTAGAAATTTGAGCCTGCTAACAGCTTTTAAACATACAAAAAATTAAAGGACGTCTCATGTACATACTTAAAAGTATCCTTAAACCTCAATATCTTAAGGCATATTGGTATAAGAACTCTGAACTCTGAACTCTTAAGAGAGCACAATGTCTCATGTGCCTGTAAAACAGAATAATTTATAATTTACTTAAAGACCTTTTACTTTGGCAAACATTCCTCTTGCAGAGTTCTTACTGTACTCCAAACTGCCAGTAAGTTTTTTGGAGGGCTTCAGCTCAGTATCTGTATCTGTATCTGTATCTGTATCCGTATCCGTGTGCGTGTGCGTGTGTATCTGCTCCTGCGCCTATATTCCCCAGCCTGAGATACAGCTTCAAAAAGGGGTTCGATGGCAGGACCTCTTGAAGACCCCACCCTGAGGTCCCAAGTCTTAGTGTGGAACATTCTCGGTGTCTTGACCCATTTACCCAAAGAAGAACATCAAAGTGCGGCATTTTCCATAGTAATCGAATTACGTTTCAATTTATTATTCATATTTATTGCATATTTACTGCTCTTTTATAGTCATTATAGTTTTTTTTTTGTTTTTCTTTATTATTTTGTATATTTCTTTTGTTTTTTTTGGGTGGTGGTGTATTTGCTGGGGAACACAGAACATTGACGACTAGTTGTTATTTTGGATTTTTAATGGGTGTTCAACTTTATCTTCATAGCCATTATTGTAAATACATATTAATTCTTGTAACACTTAATACGAACTGCTTTTCCTAGGCTTAGTCCAAGTTGTATTTGTTTTAGTATTATTCTGCGGGAAAGTTTGACGGGAAATTTGCAGGGAAATTTAAGGGAAACATGAAAGTATCGGAAGTTATCAGAAAGAAATATATAGATCTTGAAGCATTTTTAAAGCGGAAAAAGGAACTGCGACAGCTTTTAAAGAGAAATATGGAAAATGCTATCCTTAATCTAAAACTACTTGAATATATGTCTGCAGATATTCCTAAAGAATACTGAAATCATTATTAAAGGTGACAAAAGAAGGGACTCTTTAAACTGTATGATAAATATTTTGACATTTTTCAGGAAATGAAACCTTGAAGAAGTGAAGAAGAGATAAATATTTTAAATCAAATTTTCCAAGAATCCTTGAGCTTGTGGCCTATCGATAACAGAGTCTGAAGTGAGTCCCACAATTATTACATTTACTTTGATTTTGCTTTGGTTTTTACTGAGTTATAAGAACAAATAAGGTTTCGGGTATAACTTGCTTATTTTTTTTCGGCATTACGCTTTCATTTCTCTTGCTTGTCTTATCGGTTTTGGTTTTGGTTTTTGTTATCGTACTTTATCGGTTTCTACGTGGAATAGGAGTTCCTCTAATGAGTCTTCGATAACTATCGCTCATCGCAACTACTTAGTTTCCCAATAAATTCTTATACAATCGGGCTGTAAATATACGTATTCATATATTCATATATATATAAATTTTCAATATTCAATTTTGATTTTGGATTCAATTTGATTTCTTTCGTGATTCGATTTCCTTAGAGCAGTGTCCGGAGTCGGTGTACAATATATAAATACATGTAAGAAAATGCATATAAAGTTTACAGTTTTAATTCTAGTTAAAAATTTAGTACGAGTATAAAATTGAAATAACTAATTAATTTAAATATATATATATTTATATATAATGTATAATATATAATATACTTGTTTCCGTTTGCTCCTTGCCTCCGTGGTTTTCGTGGTTCATTTTTTGGCATTTCCCGTAATACACATAACCTTTGAATATACAATGGATGAGTGAGTAGATTCAAAATTAAAAACCCAATCTCTGGCAATCATAACATAGGCTACGTAAAGAACTCTTTGGCATTGAAAAATATACATACATCGCGTCGTAAGTGGAATCGTCGTCTATAGCCTAGATACCTTACCTACCACTATGGTAGATTCTATATTATTAATAAAAAAAAAAAAACAGACATTCATATTCATTAATATCTCCTTAAAAATTTACTCTTGTGCGCGTCTTACAGTAAGTGATTTCCTTTCCAATCTGATTTGTCCTTCTTCTAGTTTTTATTTGTTTTTTGTTTTATGTTTTTTTTTTGTTTTGTTTTTTGAGCCTTTCTAATACTGAATTATGTTGGGGAAACAAGCACAAACACAAACGCTGCCTATCACATAATATAAAGAATGAAAAGTGGGGGAAACAAGGTTCCTAACAACGCCGAAGATCGCTTCGGCTGCTTCAACAGATTCGCTTAATGGTCAACGTAATATCTCAACAATATATAATGGGGGCTTTTCCGAAGGAGGACTCTCATCGAACATCTACATTTTGCATGTGTGTTTGAGTATATTTGTTTTCATATCCTTAGGTGCTACGCTGGGAGAGTGTATTGTGTGTTGTGTGATGTAGTGTCCTGTGTCAACTGTCTACTTGGTAGTCCAGTGTTGTTGTTCTTGCTTGTGTTCTGGTGGGGTTCAATGACTTCTCCTTGAGGTGCCATCCTCGCCTACGATTGCTTTGCTTACTAACTCTTTGGTTTCCGGAAATATATTCGAGTAAATGTCCTTTATCCTTAGCTGACCTTTCCATCTCCCTTTCAGTTCTATATAGTGTGTGTGTATATAAACATATAAAATGCTTGTTTCCATTGCGAGCCTAACCTTTTTTTTTTGTTTTTTTGATATATTCGTGAATTTTGGCTTAACTTTCCATTAATATATGAAATGCTGAACATGAGTACTCTCGTCTACGGCTACAAATAACTGCTGATCTCTGCCAGAACTCTGTCTGGCTGAAAACTTCCTCGAACTTCTGTTTTTGGTGCCTAAACCCTGGCCTACAGGGCGTATACGCACTATGTCTGTATTGCTTGTAAATTTATTGCGTATACGCAACGCTTCTCATCGTTTTCTATAACTTTCGCTATATCTTTCTATATCTCTTCTCGGGGATATGTTTCTGGGGGCCTGGCATCCGCTTAGGGGGTTGGATTTGGTGGTTGGTTCTTCCTACTCTCGATTCTTGGTGGCTCGCAAAATAGTGTGTCTCCAATGGGGTCTTGGTGGGTGATGGTGCTACTCAATGGTGGTGGTGATGGAGGAGCCTGTCCTAGACAAAGCTGAGCTCATGGCCGCTGAGGGCGTCGATGAACTCAAAGTGCGCGTAAACTCATTCGCCATTGATCACGAAAACCGGACAGAAGGCCTTCTCCGTGTTGAGCGATTGCGGCGACAGCGCCCGGATGGGTGCCCTCAGACCACAGCTGTCGCCGCCTTGCTCCCCTTCCACCTCCTGTCCAGCTTCTGCCTCTGCTACCGCTCCCGCTTCAGCTGCTCCAGCTCCAGCTCCAGCTCCCCCTCCTGCTGCCTGCTCCTCATTCGAATT
This sequence comes from Drosophila punjabiensis, assembly GCA_008042585.1. Classification (NCBI taxonomy): domain Eukaryota; kingdom Metazoa; phylum Arthropoda; class Insecta; order Diptera; family Drosophilidae; genus Drosophila; species Drosophila punjabiensis. The sequence continues at coordinate 271,384 of VNJR01002069.1, read as the reverse complement.
ACTCTCGCCACTGTCCACCTCCTCGACGGTCTCCAGCTCACCGCCCGCCAGCGTCGTGGAGCAATAGCAGTAGGACAGGTTCGTCTTGAGATCCTCACAAAATTGCTGCTGCTGCGCAATGCTTTGGATGCGCGAGCGGGCGAACTCTCACATGTACGTCGGCTTCAGCTTGTAGGCCCTCTTCCAGATCTCGCACAGGCACACCGTCGAGTGGAATCGATAGAAGATGGCCAGCGGCATCGACACATGCGTGATGATCGTCCAGGCCCACAGTCCGTAAAAGTTCAGCTGAATGGGATGTGACTCTGCGCGGGATTTCTCCAGCGTGCTAATGGCCCACATGGCCAGGTTGACCACCAGCATAAAGGTGACTATCTCACGTCCCGGCTTCTTCCTTATGTGCTCGGGACTGACTGCCTGCCGCCGACTGGCGTCCAGTATGAACATCGTCTGGCAGGCGGTCTGAACGATCGAGGCGAGGGCATTGATCGGGACGAGCATGTCGTCGCTGCGCAGCGTAAAGTGTCCGGCAATCACCGTGAAGATATTATACAGAAACGATCCGGTCTGGGCACCCACCAGCAGGATGTCGTCCAGGGAGAAGCTCCTGTAGGCATCGTACTGCAAGTGCCGGATCTGTATCATCCCCAGCAGCGTGGCAATCGTGGCCGTGCCATAGATGAGCAGCTCACAAATGGTCACCTCCGTCACGGCCATGGCCACGAATTCCGGCCGTGAGATCAGCACAAAGAAGATAATCAGCGAGATGATGGTCAGCACCAGGATGAGAATGCCCACGAAGAGGCCCTTGTGGGCGCGGGCACAGTCCACGGAATAGTGATGTGGCGAGCGTTTCATCGGCGAGCTGATCATATCGGGACGCTGCGGAGCGTTCGGTGTCTGAGGGCGCGAGATGCTGCGCCACATCACGTACAGGATGGCGGCGCAGATCAGTGAGTACTCGATGGTGCAGGGAAACAGGAACGGCGAGGCGTCCTGCACCAGCGTGCCAATGATGTTCGTGCGGCGGCACTCGAAGATCTGATACGGTCCCTTCAGCCCGCGCGGCACCCTCAGATGCGCCGTGGGATCGTGCGGTATGATGGCATGTCCGCGCGAGTGTCCCGGTATCCTGTGCGAGATCCTTAGCGTTCGATTCTCCGGATTGTAGAAGGTCAGGATCTCGTGCTTCGTCTCCTGGATGAGGACATTCAGCCAAACGGCCAGATTCGTGCCAATCATGTGCATCAAGCCGAAGCGAGCGATAATCTTGTAGCGATACACCTTGATCTGCTCGTTGTTCAGAAAGATAAAGTACATCTGGATGAAGATGAAGGCCATCCGAGTGGCCGGTGTCAAAGCCAGCAGCACATTATGGCACTTGGTGTCCGGATTTAGCTCAAAGTACTGACCAAACTCCAGGCCCGAGTAGATCATGCTGCCAATGCCAAAGGCTGCAGGGAAAAAGGGATCATACGTTATAAAGGATATTACGTTACATATATTATCCTTGGGACACTCACCCACGGCACCCATGCGCAGATAGAAGCTGCCATAGTGATGCTGCCTGCCCAGCGGCGAGAGCAACGATGGACGCCTTACGGGAATTGCCGGTGGCAGGCGACGATGCACCGAGTTGCTGTCCGTATCCGATTCATCCATGCTGTCCGTGCCACTGGCCTTGGTCGCCGATTTGCTGGGGGAAGTGGCTATCGAATGAGAAAATATTAAATAATTTATATAATTAATTTTATTAATTGTTAAACCTAAAAGATCCTTACCTATGGGCACTGGCAGCTTGGGACGTCCCCAGAGCAAGGTGGCGTACATAAAGAGCAGAAAGATCATGCTGCCTATGTACAAGTACAAATAGTACACCTGAAATTTAATTTAATAATTAATTAATTAATATTTTATTAGCATTTTAAAATGCGAAACTCACCTCATAGAACGATGGCGGAATATAGGTGGAGATGACCTCGGCCATGGGAAAGGCTATGCCCATAACCACCAACAGTTTGCCATAGAGAGCCGAGAATAAAGTGGCCAAGGCATCGCCGCTATGGAATATAATGAAATAAATTTAAGGAAAATTTTTTAGTTATTAGATTTAATAATATCTCAAATGTTATGCAAAATAAATCAATTTAAATAAGTTTATTTCGACTTTTTTAACTAATATATTTAAAAACTAGTTTATGACAAGTTTTTCTATAATTTTCTACATTGAAATTTGAGTAATATAGTTTAAAAATATTTAAAATATTAACATTCATAATAACAGTATACTATTTTTCATGTAATGGGTTCAAGAGTGATTTAAAAACGCGCTCATTATCACATTGGGAAAACCGTAAACTTTGATATCTCGAGTTTTATGATATCGAGAATTATCGAATTTAACGATAAAATGTGAATATCATCGATTTTATCAGAAATAATGATATTTAACCAGTTGGATCTTATTTTTCCAATGATATTAATCCATTAATATGAAGTTATCACACATCAAGCCAGGTCAAAGATCGATTAAAGCATCAAAGATGAATATAATATTGATTTTGATATCGAAAATGATCGAATTTAACGATAAAATGTAAATATTATCGATTTTATCGGACATAAGGTTATTTAACATATTGCGTTTTATTTTTCTGATTATATTAATCCATTAATATGAAGTTATTACACATCAAGACATGTCCAAAGATCGTTTAAAGCTTCAAAGATAAATATAGTATCGATATATGGATATGTAGTGTCATCTCTATAGGACCCTGGTAAAGAGTTTATGTTAAAGAAATGTTTAAAATATGAAAAGCATATAATTATAAAACAACTAAATAAATTTAAATTGAATAAAATGAACTTGAGTAAATCTTACATCTTAAAATAAAAATGATAAAATAATTTAAAAAAAATAATAACTTAAGACTTTAAGATCGATTTACTTACGCCTTGACCCTCGGCATTGGAGGATACACAAAGGATGGCCGATGGGTGCGCTTGATGGCCGGCAGCACCGGATAGTTGGTCAGCTGGTGCGAGTGATACATCAATGCCAGCTGTCCCTCCTCTCGCTGGCTGGCGCCCAGCTCACAGCCTCCCGGCGATGGAGGATCGGAGCTATCGCCATCGCCGTGACCGCCACCTCCACCTCCACCGCCACCGCCTCCAATATCCCGATCGCCATCGCCCTCGCCGGAGCCCACGATCAAGCCACTGGGTCCTGGTGTCTCCTGGATGCTGCTCTTGCGCGGCAAACTCGACTCATCGATGGTCACATGATGCTGTGAACCGGACCGAGCCGATACCCGGCCCGGTGACACGGCCACGGCTAGATCTGGGCCAGTCGAGGCTGAGGATGTGGCGGCCAGGAGCCCGGCACTGGCACCGGCACCGGACAGGGAAGCGGGCGTCATGAGGCGACGTCGCTGATCATTGGGCGAAGTGCCTCCTGCCTCCGAGGACGATGACGGCGGCTGCGGCGGCGGAGCATAGCTGCTGGGCACCGTGGGCGTGGGCACCCGGACACTGTGCGTGTGGTGATTCTGGTGGTGGGGATGCTGGAACTGATGCGGCAAGTGGTAGTGATGGTGGCTGCTCGTAAAGTGAGCCCGGGCCGGTTGGCTGGTGACCACGGACACGGGCACGGGCACGGGCGCTGGCTTTGGCTTCTGCTCATCCTGGTAGCTGACGGTGGCCAGCGGTGGCTCCAAGGGCTCGCCGGCAGCAGGAGCAGCAGCAGCAGCAGCAGAACTTAGGGAGCTGCAAGAGGCAGAGGAGGAGGAGGAAAGGGAGGGTGATGATAGGTCCGACATGAATGAGATATATATATATATATATATAGTATATGGATATATATATGCGTGTGGCTGGATCTGCTGACCGACGGGGGCTCACTGAACCAAACAGAGGCTTTAACTTTCGAATCTGGCCGCGCACCCGATTTTTGCAGATACAAACACAGAGATACTTATGTGCAGATACAGATACAGATACATAGGTACAGATACAGATACAGAGCCACAGAGATACGGATATATAGGCGGGCGCAGCACTTAATTAAATAATGGTCTCCCCCTCGAGTGCTTTTGGGGCATTTCATTGTATCCGATGCCAGACATTTCCGTTCCATTCCGTTCCAGCGAATGCATTGAACTTCGAACCAGAGAAGATCTCACGGATCAGTGGGAATCTCCTTGACCTTCGGGGAATACCCGCCACCATAATTCCACCCACAAAGCTACCCCAAATTGCTTTTAATAACGCACAGAGCTTCAGATTCCGTTTTAGATTCCAATCCCAGAGATTCCCATCTAAAACCCAGACTGGTGGCCACAACAAAAAAAAAAGCATAAACTTAATGAAAAGGCCCCACGAGGCAATTGAAACTAATCGTCGGCTACAACACACACAGTCCGGCTGGGTAACAGTGCGTTTTATAAAATATAATATATTATAAAATAATACAAAAATATATATAAAGGTAGCCCAACTTTAGCTCCATAAAAGCTAGCTTCAGCTTAGATTTCAAAGAGAATTTCGTGAGATATATCTCCCACATCTTGAAGCCTCAGATATCAAGTAAAGACTGTACCTGAAGCTGGATGGATATATGCATATAGAGCATAAAGCTGTTGATTTGTGGCGCGCCGTAATGGAAATATGAAATATTTTCCACTACGTGATTGGGATGTTTAATTAAGGCGGAACGGAGCAGCGCATGCACATGACACATGACACATGTCGGAAGCCAGGTGGGTTCCGAGGGGTTCCGAGGGGGATGGGTATGGGTCTGGCAGCGACATCCTGCTTTGCACACGCCTCCCATGCCACGAGAGATCCACGCATCATCATTTATTCGCATTCAAATCAAGAATCGGGCCCAGATTCAAATACACTTCGTCGTGCTCCGAGGAGCCACTCGAAAGTAAGGCCGGAGCATCATTACGACAGCTGGCCGGAGGGATCACACACAGAGCGAAAATTTGGTCAAGATAATATATAGTTTGAAATTATTAGATATTTTACTTGCTTAAAATTCATTATAAATACGAGAAAAATTCATTTAATTAAGTAAAAATTCTGGTTCTCTTGATATTCTCGAATTTTGCTCTGAAATTTTATTGTAAACTTTTAAATTGATTTTAAGGAGATTTCTATTAATAAAAGATTTTTTTAATTAACAAGAAATTCTTAAGAACTTGTTTAATTTACAATAAAATAAAAGTAAAACAAGAAAAAAAATACCATAATAATTTACAATAAAATAAAAGCAAAGCAAGATATTTTACCAATATAAAAGAGCTAAAAAACATTGATTTTTAAGCTTTATTCATTAAATAATATAATATTATTTTCCTGAAATCATAAAAATTAAATCATAAAATGTTAAATAAACCAACAAGACGAAAGTACTAAATATTTTTCTTAAATTGTTTATTATTTTATTAAATTATTTTTTTGTTAATATTTGTAAATCAGAATTTAATTAATAGAATTAACCATTTTATATGCCTAAAAAAAAATATAGAAGAAATATAAAGAAATATTTTTTTTAAGGAATATAAAATGCTAAATTCCATTAGTTAAATTCTCATTTACAAATATAAATAATATTTTAGGTATAACATGTAAGAAATACTACATTTTACTCTAGGAATATTAATAATATATATAATGTATTTAATTATTAAATTATTTAATTTTATTTTTATTTATTTATTTTATTTCCCTTTTTTATCTCTGCTTTATTTTATGTAGATTTGCAACAAGTGTTGAGCTTGGAAAGAGAAGCCTGAGCTCTTGGAGCTTGTAAATAACCTTGACATCAGGACACACGCAAAGCACACACATCATATCCTTGGCACAAGGACTGCCTCTGCCTGTGCCTGTCCCAGTGCCTGTGTCTTTGCAATTGTGTGGGTCATGCACTCGAGCGCACTTGTAATCTGTTTCCTAAAAGCGTGCTGCATACTTCAGGGCGTGCTTTTTTTATTTTTGTATATTTACTTTGTTTTTTTTTTTTGTTTGTTGGGGTTGTTAACCCCACAAACCGACAACCAAGCCACCTTTCTGTGCCCCCTGTGAGCTTGACTGTTGCATAAATGGATGGATAAATGGATAGATGGATGGATGGTTGGAACCAGCCACCCGACAGTGCACCTGCTTTTCATCTTTATGCTCCCCATATTCCCAAACCAGAACGAACTCCACACTTGACACTCCCCGTCAAAGTTGCAAAGTTGTTTTATTACAGAAATTGATTTGTTTACATTATCCTTTGAGTGTGCCAGAAAAGTGGAATTTATATATATTTAACCACCATTTATGTAACCATAGTTTCAAGAGGAACTTTAAGGAGATGCCAATTTATAAATTATAAAGAATTTAATAGAGAATCAATATTTAGTTCTATTGCTTTTCAGACACTTCCATAGATTTTTTCAACATTTTCAGAATCCTTTAAGAGTCTTTGCTTTGATAATAAATAAGTTAAAGCAAACTATCTCGAACCCTGTGACATTTCCTGATATATATCAGATATATATATGTATATATATCAATAACAAGCGGAAGACAACCGACGAGCGCCTGTCAAGTCGAACATATTCCGTCCGCTTGTCAGTTGAGGCCAGCGATTAATTTCCGGCTCGAAGGGCGGAAGGCATTTCATTCCCTGTGCGGTATTCATGAGTGCGAATGCATTCAACCCGGGACAGGGACCAGGACAGGGACCAGGACCGGTTACATGGACACGGACAAAGGCCGGCCTGAAAAGGGGGGAATAAAGGAGCACCTGGGCATTCGGACAGGAGAGCAAATACAAAAAACCGCAGCTGAAACAAGGCAGGTCCTTCAATTGACCCATTTGGCCAGCAGAGAGGCTCTCCGGCGGATTGTGGCCTGGCTTCGGGCAATTTGCCGAGTCGCACATGCATTTAGCGCCACACAATAATGGGCGTGGCAATGGGGCCAGACAGCCACAGCGCGCACACAGGTGACATCCAGGACCTCGACGGGGACAACAACCTGGCAAGGCAAGCCGGGCTCACCTTTCACCTGCTGTGCAGCAGCAGCTTCTTCTCTTACTACTTTTTTCTTTTTTTTTTATGTTTCCATTTCCATTTACTGCAACAATTTGCGCCCGTCAGGCCAATCAGGCGGAGCAGCTCGTGTGCCTTTGAACCCGTGCAACGTATACGCACTCAAAGGCCGCGCATTACGTATACGCCAGGTGGGCACTGCACTGAAAATCGGGGGAAAACTATGAAGGAAACTGGAAGAGAAACTACCAAACTTGAATGGAATGTGACAAATTTCATTTTGGTTTTCAAGGAAACGCACTCTCAATTCAATTTATTGAATAATTAAATAAGGAGTAATGGAATTTATTATAGAAATATTTACTTTATGTGAAATAACTGTTAAATTCTGCTTCTCTAGATTCTCAAAGAATTAATTCCATTTCCCTTTTAAGCATTTCTCTCAGTTCTTAACTGATTTCGTTTTCCAACTTCAAACCTTTTTCTTTCAGTGACCCGACTCCCGGCCTCGTCTACAACCGTATTCGCCTCTGTTTATGGCGTGAAACTTGTCCGGGTGTTGCTCTGGAAACGTGATGTTTAATTAATGTAAAGTGAGGCAGGCGGCAGGCAGACAACACCAAAGCAGAGCAGCGAACCGAGTGCAGCATGGAGCATGGAGCAGGGAGCAGGGAGCAGGATGGGTGCCCATCCCTGATGCAGGGCAGGGAGAAACATGAGCACACACAAGTTAAACAGTTTTGTTGAGCTATTAGCAGCGACTAATGGAGGCTGAAGCGCAGGAGGAAGACGGAGAGGCTACAGGACGAGGAGCGAGCTGAGGACGATTATGCAATTAGAAAAGCGCCCGCGGGAAGCCCAAACCCAGACGAGATGTTACAGATAGATACAACAAGTTTTCTCCGCCCAAGGATGTTAATCTCGAATGGAGGCAAGGGAATCTTCAAGGAGCAGATTACACAAAGCTGGATCCTTTGAGGGGCTTCACTTTGAGACTTATCTAATCCGATTTAAGATGCATCCAAGATTTAAGAGCTAGGACTTCAACTCACCTGGCTCCTCCGGCAGCTGCAGCGGCGGCTGCCGTCTCGGCCAGCTTCGGCGGACTGCTGACCAGCGGCGGACTGCAGACCCGCGGCGGTGTTGTGATCCTTGGCGGACTGTGCATCTGGCGGGCCAGCTCCGGCGGCGGGCTACGCATCAGTGGCGGCGATGGCATAACCGGAGCACCCTCACCGGCCTGAGGGCTCTGCACGCTCTGGCGCTGCGATCCCGACTTGATGGACACCGCGGGACTGCGCACCGATGTCTGGGACTTAAGTGAGGCTTGTGGGGAGAGGATCCCGGCAGCATGGCCGGCTGAGGCCACGGATCCCGTGCGAGAGCCAAGGCGGGATCCTGGCTGAGAGCCAGCCCGTGATCCCGGCTGTGATCCTTGCTGTGATCCTTGCTGTGATCCCCTCATTTGCTGCGATCGCTGGCTGCCACTGCGACTGGGTCCGCGGCTCTCCGGCTTCGGAGATCCCCCGCCAATGGAGGCGGATATGGAGCCGGTGAGGCCGGCCAGGGCACCGCTGGCTATGCTGGCCGCTCGCGGCGAGCTAATGCTGTCGCCGGGCTGCTCCTGCAGCGATTCCCTGTCCACGGACAGCTCGTCCGTCTCCACCTTGGTCAGCTCTTCCTCCTCCTCCTCGTCATCGGGCTCGGGCTCGGGCTCTGGCTCTTGCTCCTCCTCATCCTCCTCGTCCGCCTGGTCCAGGGGCGGTGGCGGTATGAAGCCCCTGTCCTCGTCCAACTCACCAAAATGCTCTGGCGGCGGTGCTATGATCGAGGAGGCCGAGTAGCCATTGCTTGGCGGCGTGGTGATCGTGGTCGACTCATCCTCGTTGTCCAGCGAACGGCTATAGTCCTCGCGAGCGCCACTCACGGGCTCCGGTTCCGGCTCCGGCTCCGGTTCCAGTTCGGCTTCCGGCTCCAGTCGGGGATTCGGGAGCGGTGGTGAATTGGGCTGAGATTCGGCCTCGTTCTCGCTCTCGGACGAGGGCGTAAGCGGCGGTATCTGGCTGATGTGCTGAGCCGGTGGCGAGGACACCATTCGGCTAAGGTGGAGCTCTGGGCACGGCGGCGGGGTCACGGGCGGGGAGGGTGAAGTGGATGGTGACTTGGTGAGCGGCGGTGTTACCTGCTGGCCAAGATTGTGTCCCTGGACATAGGAGAGATTCGATGGCAGCGGTGGCAGTGGTGGCGGTGGCGTTGACTTGTCCTCATCATCGGAGTCTTCCTTCTCCCCTTCTTCGGGTGCCTCCTCCTCGGGCTCCTCCTCCTCCTCATCGTCCGCTCCTTGGGGATGTGGCAGGGGCACTGCTTCCTCGGCATCATCGGTCTCCTCGCCCTCGCCATCGTCATCGGTCCGCAGGCCGGCATCATCGAGCGGGGATAGCGGCGGAGGTGGTATTAGCGCCAGGTCCAGCACAGAGCCAGCTCCCTCTTCCTCTTCCTCGTGCTCTGGCTCCTCCTCCTCCTCCTCTTCCCCTTCCTCCTCCTCGGGCCCTTCCTCCTCGTCCTGCTGCGGCGGCGGCGTGGGCGTTGGCGGTATGTCGTCCGTCTCCGTCAGCGTGGGCAGCGGCTGGCCCAGCAACGTGGGCAGTGGCGGCGGCGGCGGGGCCACCAGTAGCATTACCTCCTCGGCCAGCGAGACTGTGGGCAGTGGCGGCGGCGGCGGCGGTACCTCCTGACCCTGGCCCTGGCCCTGGCCCTGGGCCTGGGCTGTGTCCACCTCCTCGATGTCGGAGTCGATGCCCTGGGCAAAGTCCATGTAAAAGTTGTCCCGCGAATCGCTGCTGCCGCGTCGCAGCTTCAGCGACAGATCCGGCGAGCTGTCCATTCCGCTCGCTTTCGCTTCCGCTTCCTGTTTTTATCTAACGGTATTCTTCCTTCTGCCAGCAGGAAATTCCCTCACACACTCATACACACCCGCACACGCACGCACACAGTCACGTGTGTGTGTGTAGAGCTCGTTTGTGGTTCTTTTCCGAGGGATTTCTGTCCTGTTTAAATACAGCTTACAGGTTTTTTTTTGGTTTTTTGTTAAGTTTATTAGGTTGTTAATTCTTGGTCCTTGGCGTTTTCACTTCATTTCACTGCACACGCACATTGTGTGTATCCCTAAAATGCACAAGGAAGAAGTGTCAAAAATACGCATACACACGCTCGCACACACACACACACACAGCATCCCTCTCTCATTACGGTCTCGCTCTCTCTAGCTTCTCTCCCTCTTATTCTCGCTCAGGACCAGGACCAGGACCAGGACCAGGACCAGGACCAGGACCAGGGCTCAAGAGGCGTGGGCGAAGGGGCGTGGCAGTGCCAGCTAGCTGCGCACTTGGCTTTTTACGCAATAAAATCGCAGAGTGCGTGTGTGCGAGTGCGCTAGTGTGTGTGTGTGTGAGCGCGAAAGTGCGTAATAGGAAGGAAGGAAGGAGGGGGAAATGGGAGAAGGAGAATGAAGAAGTAGGAGAAGATAAAAGCGGGGGGAAAAGGGTAGGGAAAAAGGTAGGGCAAATTGGGATAAAGGGTAAAGGGGAGGTAAAGTAACACGCATAAAAAACAATCCAAAAATCACAGTAAAAATAATAATAATTATTTGCAATAACAATAAATTGCTTAGCATCAGCTACGTTTTTTGTTGTTTACGTTTTTCTTTTTGCGTTTATTTTTCTTTTCGAAAAGTAAGTCAGGGAGTACCGTTATGTACACACAATAACAACACACACACACATACACAAAAAGAAAAAGAAGAACAATATACGGAGCAAAAATCGGTTACGGTTCGTGTTCCGGTATTCCGGTATTCCGGTGCTCCCGTTTCCGTCCGGATAACAACGGTCTTGTGCTCGATTCACTGGTATTTGTGATTTCTCAGCCGAGTGCCGCGACTCCTGCTGCTCCGGCGGCACTTAAATTTAGAATGAAGAAGACGCGGCGACGTCCGCAAGCGGAATCCCAATTCGGAATCAAAAAATGAGCTGCGCCGCACACAGCCTCTGCCTCTCTGTGCGCAGCTGCCGTTGGGGCAGCCGGTGACTGTGATGCCCGATGCCCGATGCCCGATGCCCGCGGTGTAACGCCAACGGTGGTTGCCCAACGCTGCTACAACACTGGCAGGAAGTACAACAACAACGCACTTGACCGGATTCCAATTGCTTTGTTTTGCCAAAGTTTCGAGTTCGCCGTAATCGCCAGCCGCAATCCGCGATTTCGCGACGCAGATGCCTCCCGTGGAAAGTAGGGTAGAAAGTCAAGTGCGTCGTGCAGACGGAGTATGGAAGATCCTGTGAGGCACGTAAATGCGTCGCATTTTTAACTAATTTTAAATAGAATTTCTTTGAATTTGAGCAATTTGATTTCATCAATTGGGAATTACAAATTTTATAGCCAAGTTAGCACGAAAAAGTTGTAAGGGAGCCTGAAAAAAGGAACAAAAACAGACACACAAAAAATATATAATATTGTTTCTGGATCAACAAAAAGAAGGTGATTTTAATTTTTCAGGGAAAAAAGTTGTTATTAACACGGGTATTTTGTCTCTTGCTTATTTTTTAATTTTTAAATTAAATTTGTTTTATTGAGAGCTAATTTATTATTAGCAATAATACTGAAACCCAAAAAAAATGTAGCTTTAAAAACTTTTATATAATTATTATATTTAAGTGTTGTTTAATAAATTATACATTAAAGAAATATACACAAAGAAACGAAAGTATTACATTGGGACTACTTTTTCAAATAAAACATATTCACCAAACGAGGCATGTGGGGAGAAATTTCACCAAACGAGCCATGTGGGGAAAAATGAAGAAACTACATTCGATTTCCGATAAGAACAAAAATATAAATAAAATAATCGAGTCAATAATATTATCGATATCGGTAAAAGCCAAATTTGAATCTGGCAACCCTTAGCGGCCTGCTAGTGCAGCTTAGAGCTAGCAAAATATCTATGTTTTGAAAAACAGTTCCAAGCATCGATATTATTGATCTTTTTATAACTTTCTTTTTGGTTTGGACATACTGCAGCCTGCCTTTTCTACAACTATTATTAAATATCGACAGTGCTCCAATGTCTTGACAGCACTAGCGCAGCTTCCACCACTAGAACAGCGGCCTGCCACAGTGTTGCCAAGTAGGGCTGTAACATTAAAAAAAAAAAAATTCGTATCGATATTTTTGTTGTAAACAAAGATGATGATAATGTTTAAAAATTTACCTAAAAATACCGATATTTTTAAAATTTTTTGATATTATTTTGTTGAATAATAATGTTTGTTTCCTTTCAATAAAAAGACGACAAGTTTCTCAATATATCAAAAAATATCCAAATAAAATATCGATATTGCGATATTTGGTCAAACAGAATATACCGAAATAAATATATAATTTTAAGCAAAACATATCGATATATCGATATTTTGATATATCAACAACCCTACTGCAGTGTTTTGTGAAAATTCGGTAATTTTTTCTAATTTACGTGCACATTTTGTTAGCCGGCGAAACCAGCCCCCGCCTGCAGCAGGCAAGCCGAATTCGACATCGTTCGATTGCATTCTCAGTAATAGCCCGGGACGGAGCCCAGCAAGGCTCCAAATACATACAGCACATTCACATTCCCACTCCGTGTGGCGTTTGCGCCCAACCAGCTTGTGTGTGGTTGTGCGTGTGTGCCCATCCGTGTGCCCCTGTGTGTGTGTTTGTGATTTGTCGGCTTAAATTTTTTTTATATTTTTTTTTGCACGCACGCTAAAAATTGTTAGTTTTTAAAGGACTTTGGTAAAAAATAATTGGCCAGCTAAGGAGCACAAAGGGGACAATATGTCGTACCCGCCACGGGGGGCGCCCATGCCGCCTTTCATGAATGCCTCGATACCGCCGCCGCACGTAAGAAAATTCGAAAATTAGAAATTTGAGTTTCCTGATGCTAAAAGGAGGTTATTTTCGCCGCTTTCCAGATGATGCCGAACATGGGGAATGCGCCGCCGCGAAACTTCCGGAACTCGGCCACGATCAGCTCACAGCCGCAGGTGTACCATCGTCCGCCGGAGCCGCAGCCACAGTTCCGCGGTCCCATAATCACCGTCTTCGTGGGCAACATCAGTGAACGTGTGCCGGAGGTCCTGCTCAAACGCATCCTGTCCACCTGCGGCGTTGTGATCAACTGGAAGCGAGTCTCCACCTTTGGTTTCTGCGAATTCGAGTGGGTTTTGGAAGCATTTATTGCACGTTTTGGGATGGAAACCACATGGAAATCTCTGGCAGGGCAGCTCTAGCTTGGAATGCAATTAAAAAACCTTAAAATAAGCCTTAAAATGTGGTTTCCCTCTCAGATCTGCCTTAATCCCTTGAATATATAGACTAACTCGTATAAATCTCCCTTTGCAGCGGCCCAATTGCAGCCATGCGCGCGGTACGCTTGCTCAGCGAAATGGAAATCGATGGCAAGAAGCTGGTGGCCAAGGTGGATGCCAAGAACAAGGTGCTGATCGAGGACTACAAGGAGCAGGAGTGCAAGAACGGCGATCGATCCAATTCGGTGGATGAGAAGACTGAGGACGAGTTTGCCATTGGCAAGATGCACGATCTGCTCGAGGAGCACAAGCACGAGTTCGATGGCTTCGATGGCAGCAATCGCAGCGATCTGTATGGCAGCACCAATCGCAATAAGAAGACCCGACGCGAGGACGACATCAAGATCAAGGTGCTGAACGACAATGCTTTGGAGGAGGAGAAGCGCAACCTCATAAGCAGCGAGATCGGAAAGTTTCGGAAACGGGCCGAGGCCGACGAGCATCGCAAGGAGCTGGAGAAGGAAAAGGAGAAGGAGAAGCTGGCGGCCAGCAAAGAGAAAGAGCGCGACAAGGAGCGCAAGAAGGCGCAACGTGAGAGTGAACGAAAGTCCTCAACCAGCTTCCCCGCAGCAGCAACAGGCTCCTCCTCCTCGTCCTCGTCAAACGCTGTCGCCGCTTCTGCCGGTGCGACAACTGCCTCCTCCTCCGTCTCGGCTGGTGGTGCTGCCGCTGCTGGCGGCGATCCGGATGTGACAATTGTCGACAAGGAGACGGCGTCATCGTCCTCTGCTGCCACCAAGGATTCAGCTGCCGTCAAGGACTTGACTGCTGTCAAGGACCCCAAGGAGTCCACCTCCTCCTCCTCCACCACCGCCGCCGGCAGTCGCCGCAAGGAGCCCAGCGCCATTGATACAACACACAAGGAACGTCGCTCCGACTCCAAGGAGCGGCGACGCCGTCGCTCCAAGTCGCGCTCCAAGGACCGACAGCGCGACCGGGAACAGGAGATCCGCGAGCAGCGGGAAAGGGAGCGCGAACGGGAGCGCGAGCGGGAACGTGAACGGGAGCGGGAGCGCGTTGAGATGCGGGAGCGCGAGCGGGAGCGTGTGGAGATGAGAGAGCGGGAACGGGAACGCGAGCGGGAGAGGGAGCGCGAACGGGATCGCGAACGCGAGCGGGAGCGGGAGGAGAAGCGCATCAAGCCACTGATAGACTCACGGCGCGAAAAGGAAATGGAGGAGGAGATGCGGGAGCGCAAGAAGGCCGAGAAGAAGGCGCGCGAAAAGGAAGCCGCCTACCAGGAGCGCCTCTCCAACTGGGAGATACGCGAGAAGCGCAGGGCCAAGGAGAACGAGAAGGTGAGTCGTGGAAATACTTTGATTAAGCATAAACTTAACCCTTATCCTTACTCCCCCTGTAGTACCGCCTTAAGGAGCTGCTGCGGCAGGAGGAGCGCGAGAGCGACGCCAAGCGGCTGAAGGAGTTCGTCGAGGACTACGACGATGAGCGTGACGATTCACTGTATTATCGCGGCCGCGAACTCCAGCAGCGACTGGCGGAGCGGGTGCGCGAAGCGGACGCCGATTCCAAGGACCGTGAAAAGGAGGCCGACGAGCTGGCCGAGCTCAAGACCAAGTTCTTCAGCGGCGAATACGAGAATCCCTCGCTGGAGTACGAGAAGGCGCGCCGAGAGATCGAGAAGCTCTACGAGCCGCGCATCCTGATCAATGTGAATCTGGAAATGGCGGCGGAATCGGCCGCGGCACAGCCCAAGCTAACCGAGGGCCGCAAGAACCAACCGCCCGACAGCTACGATCCGGATCTGGCTGGTGATGATGACAATTCCATATCGAACGACGGCCACGACTCCATGGCCGACAGCGCCTCCAATGCCAGTGGCTATGCCAACAAGAACAACAACAATAACAATGACAAGTCCCTGTCGAACAGCCTGAGCAGGCAGAACAGCGAATCGCGCGACTCCCTGGCCCACATTCACACGCCCACGCAGAGTTCAATGCTGAACGATCATCAGGCATCGATGGATCACCATCTGCCCTCGGCCACGCCCCCCGTGACCATGCCCCTCATCTCCCTGACGCTGGGCAACAATCTCAAGAAGAAGAAGATCGAGGCCACTGGCGTCTTTGTGAATGACGATGACAACGATGAGAATATTAATCCCAAGAAGCGCAAACTTGTGCCGCTAGGTGAGTGCGAACTCTACCTTCATCTTCCTGATATATCTTCTAACTGAAACCTATTCAATTAATAGATTACGACGACAACATTAGCAACAGTACGCCATCGTCCGCTCACCCGGCGAACAACAGCAGCAGCAACAGTAGCAACAACAACAACAATAACAACAACAGCAGTAGCAACAATATAAGCTCTGCGGATCGCCAGAGCTCCGCGGTATCAGCGGCCACCGCTGCCGCAGCTGCCGTTAGCCAAAAGATAGCCCTGGCTGGGACCGGCACCGGCTCTGGCTCCAGTTCCGGCAAGAACAACGGCAGCAGCAGCAGCAGCAGCAATAAGCATAATAGCAACAGCAGCAGCAGCTCCGCCAGCAAACACGGTAAGAATGAGGCAGCTGCATCTGCAGCGAGCAGTAGCAGCAGCGCAGACGCTGCCGCTGCGAGCAGCAAAAGGGATGAGAATGGTGCTAAGGTGTATGATGAAAAACGGCGGCATATAAAAAGCATTATTGACAGGATACCCACGCAAAAGGAGGAGCTATTTAATTATAAGCTCGATCGCAACGAGATCGACAGCGGTCTAATGGAACGCAAGATACGTCCATGGATCAATAAGAAAATCATCGAGTATATCGGTGAGCCAGAGCCGACCCTGGTGGACTTTATATGTTCCAAAGTGTTGGCCGGCAGCCCGCCCCAGAGCATCCTCGACGATGTCCAAATGGTGAGTCTCAGCTTTAATCTTCAAGATGAAACTGAACTAAACTATGTTACTCTCTTTTCTCTCTCGCTCTATTTCGCTGGCGCGCAGGTACTGGACGAGGAGGCGGAGGTGTTTGTGGTGAAAATGTGGCGACTGCTCATCTACGAGGTGGATGCCAAGAAGAGCGGCATTGGGGGTAAATAGGAGGACGAGGAGTTTGGAGGAGAGGCAGTTACCCGCTAGCCACTGGGGAAAAATATTGGGCGGGGTTCGGGGTAAGGATCGGAGGGCATCATCCAGCGGAGGAGAGGCAGCTCCAAGCTCAGCGGCGGAACCAATACGATTTACAACAGATTTTTGTACATACAGGGCGTGTTCCAGGTACGCTCTCCTGCCCTTCAAAGCTAACAAAGGAGAGTGAACGGCAAGGATTGAGGAACTGCCGCCCGCCTCAACGATGTCCCAACGATCCCACCTTGCTCTAGCATTAATGGCTAAAATTAATCATCGATTACTGTAAATACACACACTAAACTCGCGTTTAATAACAAAAGAGAGAGACACGAATCACAATCATGAACAGCAAGCAGATGCAACAAATAAGCAAACAAAATCAACCAGAAGCCGTACATAGAGAGACACCAACCGAAGTACCCTTCGGTTTTGCCCTCTATTTCTATTTCTTTTGTCCAATTCTACGCGCTTTATATCATTATTTTTGGATTTTTTTTTAAGTATTCAAAACAAGAAACCTTTTTGACTTGAGAGCCAACAACAGATATAAAAAAAGAAAACATTTTCTTCATTTAAATAAAAACAATGAAAAGAAAAGTGACCAATGTGAGTTTTGTTTAAATCATTATTAAAGTCTTACAAAAAGGGTTTTCAATTATACAAAGGGGTTATTTTAAAGGATATTTCCCAAGGGAATACTAGATGCATAAACCTTAAAGAAACGAAACGACCAAAAAGAAACCGAGTTTAAAAATCACTTTTAATCAAAGAGAAACAATTAGAATTTAAAATAAGAAAGGCTTTCACGCTTACGTGTTGTACTTTCATGAACTCTGACCAACCTCTGATAGTTTTCACAACACCAATGATGAAATAACGTAAACTTAAGAATGAGTAATTGCTTTAATTTATAAACAGGCGGCTTAAAAAGGTCAAAATTACGACTTAAATCGATTCAATTGCTCTTGGCTACCTTTGAGTTCTTATTTTACAAAGTTAGTATACATTTAAGGACATTTACTAAACAAATTCCACCTCAAGGATAACAACGAAATTACAGAGAGATTACAGAAAAATGCAAGATACATACATACATATATTTGAAGGGGAAAGGTTTTCCGATCTAGGGACACCTCAAATGATCGATCACACAGAGAATTTTTGGGTAAGTTTATCCTATTGTTTAGTTTAAAGAATTGAATAAGATTGAACAGTGAGGTTTTGGCTTTATGCTAATGATATTGAACGATTAAATAAATACACGCTAGAAATTTGCTTGACAAAAGCACACCACCACACAGTCGGATATCAACAGTAACACGAGGAAGCGCTTGCCTCCAGATCCCGATCACCGCCAATGTCCATGCCCGTCGATCCATTGCCATTGTTGAAGTACTCCGAGGAGACAATCTAGAAAGGATTAAAAGGAGTTAAGTTGCATGACGAATATATAGAGAATATCTAAGAACTTACCTTCTCCACAATATCCTTGAACACATCGCTCACAAATTGATCGCATTTGGCCGACGTCTCGATGAAGAGGGCCCGATGCTTGCGGGCAAACTTGCGACCCTCCTCGCGATCCACCTCCCGCTCCTGATCGATCTTGTTGCCCACCACAATGATGGCTATGTTCGGATTGTCACTGTAGCTGTCCAGCTCCGCCAGCCACGTCTCCAGCTTGACCAGCGAGTCCCGGCTGGTGATGTCGTACACGAGTATGGCGCCCAGCGCCTTCCTATAGAAGCTGGGCGTTAGGCTGCGAAAGCGCTCCGCGCCCGCTGTGTCCCACAGAGCCACCTTATAGTCGATGCCGTCCACGTTCATCACCTTGCTCTTGAAGTCCATGCCGATCGTGACGTCATGGTTGTCATCGAACTTGTTCTCCACGAAGCGACGTATCAGGCTAAGGGGGGAAGAGGGGGAAAGTGTTGTTATAGAAAACAATGATGCAAGCGCGGAATATACGCAGCGGATAAATATAATCATGAAACGGAGCTGGAATATCACGCACCTGGACTTGCCCACGCCACTCTCCCCGATCACCAGGAGCTTGATCGCGCGATCAGCCATTGTGCTTTGGTCTATGAAAGTGTTCTCGTTCGCCTCGCTGCGTTCATCTACGAGTATTTACAAAATCGAGGCGAGAATTGCGAATTATTTATTGTAGCAGCGAAATATGTGAGACTGCAGCGTTGCCACCTGGTTGGTTTGTTTACATTCTCACGCTAGAGATGGACAGCACCGATGAGTAAGCTATAGCGATGGCATATCGGCTGGAACCTAGCTATTTTGTAGCGAAAAGAGGTTATTTCCTTCTCAAAACGTCGTTAAGGGAATAAAAGAGAGTGAGAGAAATAGAGAAATAGAGTTGTTGCCCTTTCACTTTGAAGCGAGAGAGCAACAAAAGAATGCTCTCTCTCTCTCTCGCGATAAAAAACGTATATAAGACAGTGCCGTCGGCTGCCAATGTGACCAGTCCCGCCGGTTCGTTGGAGTGAAAGGTTGTTCTGCGTTATAAAATATGTATTTCCAAGTTATTTAAAATCTAGCTATCATACGATTTGTACGTCAACTCCAATTAGGTTGCTTTAACAGTGTAATCGTTGTATCGCCCGTGTGCCCCGACACACCGCCACCCATCGCTAATTGTGCCTGCGCAGCCACGAATACCGGCCCGATTGCCCCCCATCGATAGGCGCATCGATAGGCGGTGCCATCCCTAGATGACACAGCTTCGAGTTTGCAAGGGAAAATATACACACAGCAGCTAAAAGTTGAGTGCGAGATCGCTAGCGTTTCCCTGGTCACAGTCCGAACTCAAGAGTAGACACCATGTCCGGCTCCGGTCTCGACGAGAATCCCTTCGGGGAGCCCAATCTGGACAATCCGTTTGCGGTGAGAGCAGCGAAACCACACAGAAGAAAACGCGACACACATACACGTAGGCGACCCGACTCTGCTACGGTGGGCGTTCGTGTTCGTGTGTGTGTGTGCGTGCGTTTGTGTGGGTGCATTCGTCACATATGTTGGAACTTATTGGGAAATATTTTTTGCTAAAAATTGCAAACTGTTTCCGCTTCCGTCTTATCTTAGGACCCCGCCATCCAGCAGGCACGACGTCTGCAGAGCGGCGCCCTCGTCTCCCTGGAGGACTACAATCCGTTCGAGGAGCAAGCGAAGCCGCAGCTGCAGATCAACTCGACGAACACGGCGGCGGTGGTGCAGCCGCTGTCGCAGAATGTACCGCCCCCGCAGACCAGTTCGCTGGGCGCCTCGGCGCCGAGCACCAGCATACAGATCACCTCGGAGGAGCTGCAGGTAACCCAGTTAGCCAGTTGAGGGGAAACTCGAGAGTACAGTCGAGGCCCCCAGCGAGCGAGCGAGAATGAGAGATAATAACCAGATAACGAGATCATCATCATCATAATCATCATCATTATCTGATAAATCCGGCATTAGGCCCATTGTATCTGGCCAAGATTAGCTGCCGCGTGCTGCTGCGGGTCTTCACTGTACCACACTGACTGCGGTTTTCTCCCTCAGCCTTTGCCGGGCTTCACTTGGCCCCCACCAGAGGCTGTCAGTAACCAAAAAACATTCATGACTTATTTGCAGAAAGTGCCTTTAAAATTGAATTAAAGTTAATTAATGCTCAGTATTTGTCATAAATTAATCAATTAATCTTATATTATTATTATGATTAATTTAAATGTTTTTCTTAGTGAAAATGTAAACAATTTAACTTGAAATAATTTGGTTACCTATTTAAAACGGAATTTAAAGCTTTGCTCAACAATTTTCCTTTTAATAGCAAGTTTTGCACTTTTATTTTTTGAATATTTTATGTTTTTAAGTTACTTTTGAGAAAAAAAACTTAATTTTTTTACATTAAATGCTATTACAACTTGGCCTAAAACGCAATTAAAGTAAAAGCAAGATGTCGCGCCATAAAATGATAATATATTTCAGCTTTAACAGGCATTCAAAGCAATATATATGTATAAAAATACCCCAAAGGGTTTTAAAACAAAGAAAAATGGGTTAACAAATATGAAACCTTGTAAATATATCAGTATAATTGTTGATAATAGTTTAAAAAGGTTAACAAATCTAAATTTAGCAGTACAATTATTAATAATAGTTCAAATACTTTAGGAACTCCACAATTCTGTAAATAATAGATTGTAATTATTACAAAGAACCTTTATTTGCTTTAAAAATAGCTCCATTACTAATACTAAGCCTTATTACAAGCATTCAGCCTTATCTTAAATTCAAAGTTTAAAGGTTTTTATGATCTTTGAATAGTAGTTAAAGCCAAACGAGGGCAAAGTTTTTCCTGCTTTTCTGATATAGATTTCTTTTTATTATATTGTTTATTAAAATTACTTTTATTTATATGTACTTTCAGCGCCGCCAAGAAGAGCTGGACCGCAAGGCAGCCGAACTGGACCGTCGCGAGCAGCAGCTGCAGGGCAATGTGTCGCAGTTGAACAACTGGCCGCCTTTGCCGGATAACTTCTGTGTGAAGCCGTGCTTCTACCAGGACTTTGAGGTGGAGATACCGCCCGAGTTTCAGAAATTGGTCAAGCGCTTGTACTACATTTGGATCTGTGAGTATAGCTGTTTGTGTCTGCCGTTGATAAGGCGACCCGCGCTGGGCTGGGATTAGTCATCGCGTGTCGCACACGGTCGTCAGGTGGTATGATTAATCAGAGTAGATGTAGAGCTAATAGCTTTGGAGGTGTGTTCGTTTGTTGTTTTGGCCAGAAACGAGACGAAGCGAGCTTTCTTTTAATGATAAAAATCGGGCGTTAGTTAAGCTGAACGGTTAAGCAGTTTTTGTGGTTTATAAACAGAAGGGAAGGGTCACTTTTTGGGTTGGAAAATGATTATTAAAGAAGGATTTAAGATTTATACTGTTTTTCTTGTAATTAAATTGATTTCCTTTTGTTGTTATAGTTTACACCATGACGTTGTTGGCCAACGTGATCGGCGGTCTCATTTTGCTGTTCCATGCTGGCCAATTTGAGACCTTCTTCCTGGCCATTTTCTACACGCTGCTCTTCTCGCCCGCCTCCTATGTCTGCTGGTGAGTTAAGAAGGATAAACAATGCTTAGCTTTACATTTATTTAGATAAATTTCTTATTCACTTTATGTTCATTTTATTGGTAAAATAATTTCCTTTTGTTTTTTTCAACCAGGTTCCGACCGGCGTACAAGGCCTTCCGCAACGATTCGAGCTTCAACTTCATGGTCTTCTTCTTCATTTACTTCTTTCAAACCCTCTACTCGATCGTCCAGGCAGTGGGCTTCGAGAAGATGGGCTACTGCGGCTTCATCACGTCCATTGCCCAGTTTGATGGCGAGGCATCGGGCATTATTGTCGGCATTCTGCTGCTAAACATCTCCTTTGCCTTTGCGGCGGTGGCCGTGGCCAATGTGCTGATGATCACCAAGATCCATACGATCTATCGCAGTACCGGGGCCAGCATGGCCAAGGCCCAGGCGGAGTTCACCACAGAGTTTCTGCGGAATCAGCATGTCCAGGAGGCGGCATCCTCGGCCGTTAACACGGCCATTAATTCGCAGTTTAACAACAGCAGCAGATACTAAGGGGACGACGACGTGCCTGCGACGTGTATCCGGGAAATTAAATCAATCAATCCAATCAATCGCGATGAAAACTCAAGCGAGTGGCAGAGAGAAGGAAAGCTGAAACACAGACAGGAGAGAAATATATGGAGAGATGGAGAGAATCCCTTCGATTCGGTGAATTAGAAAGCAAATTAAAACAAACACACACACGAGCGCATTGAACTAATAACTATTTGCTTTTTTGCATCAAACAATTCCTAGAATGCCGTCGTCTTTATTACAATTATAATTAACTGTAATGATAACACACACAAGAAGCCACATACACACACTCAATGCATTAACAATATTTATATATGAAAAACACACAAAGCAAAAATGAACTTGGAACCTAGGCTAAAAGTGAAACAAAAGCAAAATTGCAGAGAAAAAGAGCAAGAAAAAGGGATAGAAAGAGAGAAAGAGAGAGAGGAAGCTGCATAAAAGCAAGGCTACGAGTATTAATTCGTCGGCAAAAGAACACCGCTAAACGGATATAGAAATGGAAACGGAAACGGAAACGGAGACCAGGCTGACGATGCAAGCTGCAAGCTGCTGCTTCGGACGATGATGATGTTTTCTAGTTATTTAAGTCATTGAAACGATATAGGCATACCTCCCAACTTCCCCACAAACACACACCACACACACACTCACCACATGCATACACACATAGATATACATATATATAAACGATCTTATATATATGTATATATATATATATATATAAAGATATACAAAATAATATATATTTAAAGCTTGCATTATAAAAAACAAAAACTATGTCCTGGTCGTCGGCGACAGGAAAGCAACAAAATTCTGAAAATTAATTTTTCATTCAAGCTTCCGCTCTTTCCTAGCTCCTCACCCCCCTCACCCCTCATCCCCCTTATGTGTCTTCACACCGCCCTCTGTTCATCGTGTCGTCGTGTATTTTTGTAATTGTAATTGTTATATATTATCTATGTATATGAGAAGACAGCATATATAAAAAATATATATATATATATATTGACACATTTATTTTTTAGATAAATCCGTTCCGATTCTGTTCTCTTCGCTTGCAAAATCAAAAGTTATGTTTATATTTATTACGACCTACTTAAAAACTTACATTAAATTTACGCGATGAGAGGAACGAACTATCGATGTGTATTTGGAATTCAAGCAAAAAGAAAATGATGATAAATTAAAAGAATAAATATACAAAATACTTATAGATGTAACACAATCTCTGGTGTCTTTTGTTTGGGGATCTTAAATTTAAATCTGTTATTTTATATAACCATATTTTTTTAGTTTCCATGTTCTTAAAACCGTTTCACTTACATCACAACGGCTTCGAGGAATTTCAGGCTTAACTGCAGTCCAGTTTTTCTCTGAAAACTATGGTGTTCTTTTCACTACACAATTTAATTCGAAATGCATAGCATTCGATTAACATTTCATTGCGTTTGTAAAGGATTCAAGGAAGCTGTGTGGGAACAATGAAACAATGAACGCTGTAATTAACAAATTTCTAGGCTAAAAATAACGTTTTTTTAGTATTGATCCATTTTTGTTTCTTATAGTTTTGCTTTTTTGTTAAGTTAAATCTTTCTACTTAATTTTTTATCATGTTAAAGTTTATAAAATAAATAATTTTTTAAATATATTTTTCTTTAAATTAAATTAAGAGAAGTTTAAAGAAAAGCAACATTTTTCTTTAAATTAAATTAAGAGAAGTTTAAAGAAAAGCAACTTTGAACTTCTCTTAATTTAATTTAATAAAAAATGCCATAAAAATTCTTTATTTCTGCTGAGCTTAAGCTGTTAAATAATTATATTTGAAATGAAAATTAAAATTATAAATTGTAACTTGAAGATATTAATTATATTTCTTATTAATTGTAAGTTTGTTTTCTTTAATATTTATAAATAGCTAAAAATTGTTTAAAACTAAATGTTAATTCAATATTAAATTCAAATTTTATTGATTTCAAAAAGCGAAAATAAGCATAAACGAAAGATTTATATTTATTTCTTGTAAAAAAATGAACTTTCTTAATAAATTCGGCTAAAGTTCATTGTGTATATTTCGATGTAAGTTATAATTTCATTTTCAACAAATTATTTCAGCTTTAAAACTCACCTGGAAACTGAACCACAAAAATCTAAATATATAATCCTTGAATTGAGCTAATAATTCAAGATATCCCAAAATCGGCAGGAGACCGAGCCCAGACCCTCATAAATCCAGATCTCTGGGATTCACGCCTGATTGATATTCCCATAAGTGTGATGGGCGGTTGTCGCCAAGACGTTCGTGTTCCGTTTTGTCATCGCAAGATGAAAATTTCATTCGGCAAATGTTGAATTAAATCAACAACAGCAAATGGTTCTGTCCACACTCACACCCTCGTCGCTGCCATCAAATATTTGTGCTAGACAGATACGTGTACCATATAGATATATGTACCATATATAGACATACACTTGTATATATATTCTATATAAAGAGAGACACTCGCTTAGATTGGGCAAAAATTGCGCATACGCCACGTTGGGCGAATATTTGCAACGATTTGTTTGCCATTTTGCTGGCAATCGAGGCAGTCCGCAACATAAGGGGGCAGGCGGGGCACTGGGAATGCAGTAAAAAGCGAGAACGATGAGCAAATACGCTCGAGAGTCCTGCAGATGCAGTCCTGCCGCTGCTGCTGATGCTGCTGCCGTCGTTAGAGGCAAATCCTTTTCGGCACACTTCAGTCGAGAGCAGAGACTGACTGCATTGCTCACGTGTTGCCGCTGAATGAATGGTTAACCCAAGCACCTGGGGAAGGTGGGATCGTTGGGACGCTAATTGCTGACAACGATTTGCTATTGATTGCATTTTCACGCTGCTTGCGTGCCAAGAGCACACGGAGCGAAGTCAAAGGACACGCTGTGACAAGGTAACCATATTGATTTTGTGTCTCGCCAAGAATAACCAAGTGAGCGCCACGTAACTCAACTCGCTCCCCCTTCCCGTCCACCTGAGAGCGCACTTTCTATATCGCAAAGTTTCGCATTTGAAATTGCACCTCAAGGCCGCTGATCCTCCGATTATTATCGGAGAGTAAGAAAGATAGCTTGCAGTAATATTAGTTTCCTGAAGGATTCATTAGGCTTCGGTAGAGGTTCTAGGAGATCTTATAAGGTTTTTAAAGATTTTTTAGAATTATTTTTATATACTCACTTCCCAGCGAACGTAATCTCTACTTTTAAATATTGAATGCTGCAAATTCAGAAAAACTCTGGAAGAAGATCAAATTAAGCTAGTCTTGAGGTAGAAAAGCATCTTAATCATATCAACTATTAATTGTTTCTTGTTTCTTACAGCATTTCCTTATACTAAATATATTTTTTTAATTGTTTATAATTATTTTATATCTGAATGTTTTCTTCTATTCTTCATCCTTCGTACTATAAAAATCCCTACAAATCAGAAGGCATAATTAATACTATTCTATTTCAAGTAAATTATTTTAAAGTTCTATGAATAATATTTATTAAAAACAAGTAATTCATTACCAAATGTTATTATTGATCACCGATATATCCTATATTGATTTAATATCGATATACTATTCTATTTCAGGTAAATTCTTTTAAAATTCATTGAATAATATTTATTAATAATAAGTAATTCATTTCCATATGTTATTATTTGTCACCGATATATCCTCTTTTGATTAATTATCGATAAATTCAACTATCTCCCAGGACACACATATAGGAGTCAAGTATCGGAAGCTTTGCCCGTGTCATTTTCCACTCAATGGATAAACGCTTTCCGCTCGCTTGTTCGCCGCTTCTCCGGCTTGTCAGTCGCCAGCTTAGGAATCACTTAAATTGTACAAATACACATAGATATATACGAATATATATGTTATATTCCGTTGCCCCGTCGGCAGCTAAACGCTAGCTCTGCAGGCGGCCGGTTGTCCTGCGACAAATTAGGCAGCCAATACCCTTTGCCCGCCCGGTGTGAGTGTGTCCTGTCCTGATGATGATGATGATGATGATGTCCTGCTCGTTGGCGGAAGAAAATGGCAAATAGCAGGACTACGACGACGACGACGACGACGGCGGGGCCAATTTTTCACACTATACGGAAGTATTATTTGGGTCACATTTCCTGCTGCTTTTAATTAAAATCTTCTTCCCACTGGCGGATGTACAAATTTCTAGATGTTACAAAGCCCCGAAAACGGGGAGAACAGAGGGGGAGGGGGAGGGGGAGGGGGAGGATTGAAACGGGTAGCGGGGATAGTGAGGTCCTGGCTGGGACTGGCTTAGTGACTTGGTCAGAGCTAAGTCACAGCCGAAGGCGTTTGTCGACCCGACAACCCGAACTTTATCCCGACACCAATGGCCGACCCGAGGAGAGTCCACAAAAGTCGCACACAACCTATTGCCCTTCATAATGCCACCACCACCACCTCCCCCAGGGTCGGGGTCGGGGGATGCCCCTTAAAGGGGGGGTATAGGTTGGGATTTTTCGGTGGGACTGGCGGCGGCCAGATGATTTCAGCTGAGATTGAAGATAAAACACATGCGCTCATCACGTTTGCTGTTTGTGCCGTTTCTGTTTGTGCTCTTCGTGCTACGACGTCGTCGTCGTCGTCCTCGTCGTTGTCTTCGGTGGCGTTCCCCGCCTGATCCTGCTCCAAGCTCCTGCTCCTGCTCCTGTTCCCTTCAGCTGCGGCTGCTGTTGCCTCTCATCCTCACACATACATGCACACTCACGCGAATACCGCAAGGACGAACACATACACAAAGCGCCGCACATGGCACTTGGCGCTGCGCCTTCGTTTCCCACTCGCACAGTGAGAGAAAAACGTGGGTGCATTTGGCTCGGAAATCTTTCAAATCATAATTAAGTTAATACTATTAATATTGCTAAAATTGGATTAATTTGAAAACGAAAGTTTACAAATATTTTTATCATAAAGTTCCCTCTCTTTCTCTCTTTCCTTTCTTTCCAAAAAAATTGTTTTAAACTTGAATTTATTTACAAATTAGTTTTACATATTGTTAAAGAGGTAAAAACTGTATAGCTTACTTTCTAATACATTTAATTTTATTGATTTTGGTGTATATATTTATTGAGGGTAAAATATTATTTTCAATATTTAAGTTTTCTCTACTATTTCACTATAAATTCCAACGGGGTCTAGCTGCCAGCTTCCCTGAATATTAAACTTGGTCAGCATTGGATAATGTTGAGGAAAGTGAGACTTCTCTTGGGAAAACCTTAATAAATGGATTTTTTTCTGGAAACAGACTTTTAAAAAAATAAAAAGATTAAGCTTTTAAGCTAAATATTAAAATTTTCTCTACTTATTCACTATAATTCCCAACGGGGTCTAGCTGCAAGCCTCCCCGAATATTGAATGATGAATAATGTTGAGAAGTGAGACTTTTCTTGGGAAAACCTTTATAAATACGTTTTTTTCTGGTAACAGTTTCTTTAAATAAAATAATAAGATTAAGCTTATTTTATGCATTCTTTTTAAGCTAAAATTTTCTAGATAAAATAATGTTTTTTTTTTGCCAGTGCATCATTTCTGTTTCCATCAGTGTTGCGGCGGCTGCTGCTGTTTTGCCTGTGGTTGTTGCTGCTGCTGCTGCTGCTGCTGCCGCTGCTGCTGTGGGGGTCTTCTGTTGGCTTTGTCCCCGCTGGGAAATGCGCATCGCCCGCGGCAGACAAATATTTTTTTTATCTTTATTCAATTCAATTCCACCAGCGACCACTTGAGTTTTTCTTTCTCTGCGGTCCTCGGATATGATTCTCTTATTGTCTTAATTGGAAATCCGGACAAGTTTCATCTGGCAAATGGAACTGGGAGCTGCGAGAGGGAAGGCTGTAATGTATGCAGGTGGCCAGGCAAGGATCTCAGGTGGGTTTCAGAACAGAAACTTTGCAATTCCCATCAGATCTGACATTTTTGGGAAACTATTTCGAGCTGTTTGGGGGAGATATATCTTTAATAAAGTTTGATTATCATTAAACAAATTAAGACATTTTGGCAAATATCCAAGGAAGCGAAATTAAATAATTGTAAGGTTTTAATTTAAGCTGAAACAATTACTAAAATTTACTAATTCCCATAGTTTCTTATATTATATGTCTTTAAAATTATTATATTTTATTAATTTAAATGCAACCTTTAGTAGTTTTAATTTATACATTAATTTTATTTTAATTTGTTCTGTATTTATTTTTAGTTTTAAAAAATATTTCAAGACTTGGAGTATTTGTCGCATTTCCCAGCGGACCTTTGGGCCTGAGGAGAACTGGGTTTTCATTCGGTTCGACTCTCGGCTTTTGGTTCAGGTTCGCTTCGTTCGGTGTCCTTTCGTTTCGTTTTGTCTCGTCTCGTTTCGTTTCGTTTCGTTTCGTTTCGTTTCGCCCGGAGTCCTGATGCTGAGACTGCTGGGGCTTTCTTCAATGAACAATATGGGGAGCAGGGGGCACGGGGTGGCAAGGAGCAGGGATGCGCGACGAGGTGAGGTGAGTGGAGATGAGGCGAGGCGAGGCGACAGTGCTCGCTTTGGGCTTGGCTACAAATTTTTTTTGTAACAGTCGCGCACATCCTAGCAGCGACACGCTGCCCCCGCAAACGAGCTCTCTCACACACACAAAGGCAGTGGGGTGCGCCTGGGAGGGGGTTTGGGGGGTTAGGTGTTCCCTTTAATTTAAGAAGTTAATTTTTTTTTTTAATAGATAAATACAGTATCAATAAAAATGCATTATTTATTTTGTTATTTTTTATTTTTGGACATATCGATTATGCTTATTTAAGCTTTGAAAAACAAAAAAAAGGAAGGAACTTCGGGATGTTTATACGGGATATTGTTTATAATTTGGCAGTTTGCATTTTGCAAGAACCTTGGAACTCAGTGAAGTACTCATTGCCGACCCTATAAAAAATATATATTTTTGCTCAGCATCAACAGCCGTGTCGAGCCATGTTGGGACGAAAAAAAACATTACTACATTTTTTTTAATTTTATATGAAAATTACATCGATATTTTTAAATTTTAAATTCACATAATTGTTTCATAATTGTTAGCCTAATAAAAACTAACGCAGAAAAGTTTTCCAAATTGAAATTGAAGCATTTTGGGCTGAGTTATGATCGTTTATAAATTAGGCCCTGATCCAATTTCAACTTGCAAGAGTATACAAAGTTCGGCTTTTCTAAATTTGCTCTCTTTCTTGTTCTCAGACATATCTTATTGTTAATATATATATTGTTAGTATTTGTTCGCGCAAAAAGATCGCTTACTTTCAAGAGGCAGTGTGATCCCGCTATAGCGGCCTGGAATTATCCCGTTTTACTTAGTTTCCCACGCTCTCTCTCCCCTTTGCATTTGCATGCTCTCACTTAACGTGTTATTTTTTCACGAATTTAGTGAGAAGTTTAAGTTGTTATTTTTCCTTATATATTCCTTATTCAATAAATAAAATAACATATATGTACAAACATAGATTTTAACCCTCTTGTGTTAGTTAATAAAAATTTAGCCTACGCCCCTGACCCACACAAACACACAGGCACAAAAGGCTAGAGAGGCGAGAGCTCGCGCTTCCGAAGCTCGTTCGGGCGCTGGGGCAGTCGGGATCCCCTTCGGCTCGGCTGATAAGCTTCTGGCTTCTGGCGGCGCTGAGTCCTGGCCCTGGTCCTGGTCCTGCCCAGCGTTCGGTGCTCAGTGCCAAACTGTCAATCGTGTAGTGCGGTCATGTGGTGCGGAGCCAGCGTGCGCACGCCTCCCATCATCATCGCCCTCTGAGTGGTCTTCAGTCCGAGCCTCTCGAACCACAGCCAGAACCATAACCAAATCCAAACCAAAACCAAAACCAAACCAAAACCAAGCCAAGCCAAGCCAAGCCGAAACCGAAACCAAGACCCCAAGCCGAAGCTTAGCTAAAGGGAGATGAGATCCGCCACCATTTGATTTGATTTCTAACAAAAAAATCTAACAAAAAATATATTACGAAAATATATTAAGGCAAAAGTGCTCGAGTGCCAAGAGAGATCGCGTAAACACAAAAAATAAAAACCCAACCGGAACCCATCCAGCCAAGCTGAAAAGAAAGTATTAAATCTATTACAAAAAGAAATTAAATATATATCTATATATATATTTAGTATATTTAAACCGTGCCTCAGCCGAAAAAAAATAATAATAAAAATTTAAATTACAAAAAGAGAGTTACAAAATGTTAGCCATCGGATTGCTTTTTGTTTTTGTGAGATATTTTGTTTTTGTGCGGTTTGAACACGAGTGCGAACAGAACAACAACAACTAAATCAACAACAATAATAACAACAACAACAACAACAACATCACCAACTACAACAACATCACCAACAACAGCAACATCATCACCAACAACAACAACACCAATAACAACACAACAACAATCAGAAGCAGAAGTAATAACAACAACCACAGTTCCATAAAAACAACAATGCTTGAAAGCTGCTGCAAAGGTGAGTTGTAAAAATTATTTTAAATATTTAAAATAGATATTATGACATATATTTAAAACCTAAATTGAATTTGTTATAAATATTTGGTATTTGTGCCACTTCCTTAAAGACTTTGGCTTTACGTTAATTCAATTTGCGGGCCAAAGTCAAGGCTAGATATTGCGCTATATAGACTGTCACATGTGTGTCCCTTGTCGTCGTCCTGCCAATAAGTTGACAGATTACGCAAAACTAAGGCCCCTGGCAGCAGCCTTTAATTGTTTCTTGAGTTTCCCTTAACCTCTCTCTCCCCCTCCCAAAAAAGAGCTTTTCCAGCATTTTTATATTTATATAACCACGGCGGACCATTGCGCTCACCCCGAGACGGCGACTAAACCGACCAAACCGACCAAACCTCCATATTCATCTCGGTTCGACCCTAATGAAGTTGTGTGGCTGAGAAGAAGGAAAGCCAGCAGGAAAAAAAAGTACTCAATCGTTTTTGTTGTGTTAGTGTGTGTGTGCGTGAGTGTGTGTGTGTCTGTCTGTGTTGCCACCCCCGATTTAGGCCTTTTGGCATTGCCGCCTCTTGTCTGCGCCTTGTTATTTTTACAGCTCCTTGAGCCACTGACCAAATTTTCGTTATTTCTTCGTATATAATGTATAAATTCCTCTTGCTTTGCTTATTTTTCAGAGGGTAAGGGGTCCTGGGAGGGTCCTCAAAACTCTATTAGCTTCATTATTAATAAAGTTTTCCCTTTTTTTTTTTTTTTTTGCTCTCCATCTTTCGTTCGAGGCGGCCCTAATGATATTTTTCTCTTCTTTTCTTCTTCTTTTTTTTGTTGTACAATATTTTTGTATGGCAATTTTCAATGTCGACGGGCAGTTGTTCTTCTTGGGGAAACAGGGGGAATCCCTGATGAAATGGGATGGCTCAAAAATTGAGTGATTATGGGTGTTGTGTCGGAATGTCCTGCTGCTCCTGCCCTGTCCTGCCCTGCCCTGCTGCTGTCCTTTCAAATTGTGTGCGTATATTTAGGGCTTCAGTCGGGTTCAAAAAGGGGTTTATATTTATTATATTAATGCAAGTCCTGCTGGCTGGGAGGTTAAGTGTCGGTCATAACAATATATTTTACATAGTTCATAAAACTAATTTTTGTTTACTCTTGTAAATATATTTAAGGGCCGGTTGGTTCTCTTTTTAGTTACCGAGTATAATTGGCCGCTATAAAGTCCTGCAAGTGGTTCCTTGAAATGTTGTATGTTAGTCACTGATGGATTTTGGTTGGGAATTTGTAAGATATTGTTTATTTTTAATGTGTTTCTTGCTATATTACATATATCATTACAAATATTCTTTATTTGATTAGTTGTTTTTTATATTTCATTTATGAATATTTAGTATTCTGTTAGCACATTTTTTTCATTTGGTTTACAAAGTAATTTAATAATTTTTGTATTAATTTTTTAAATCATACTAAACTTAATTTTTTTAATTAAAAAGGCATATTCATATACTAAAAATAACCCTTATAAACAACAATAATTTGATTCAATATAAAACCATATTGAAAGGGGCTAAAGAATTTTTTAAGGTTTTCAAAACGCTTAAAAAGCTGCCCAAAATTATGCTACAAAATTTTATTACCTACGTATGGACGCATTTATTATTGTTTTAAAAACTCGCAATATTGTTGGAGCATCCTGAAATCCCTGCTAGAGTGTGTAAATCGGAGCCGAGTTAATTATGCAGCTGAGTGCAGGTTTCCGATTGCATTCAACCTTTTAATTGCAAACATTTGTGCTTATTATTTTGTAAATCCTCGTAATGAGTGGCTCGCGGGTATTTCTGGACAGGATCGGAGCCTAAACGAAATTCAAAGATTTTTCAAGGCCACACCACATATTGACACCGCCGAGGGAGTCGTGTTACCAATTAAATAAACTTTACTGCAGCGGCAGCGTCAGACCTCGCTGGTCTGTTGCATTTTAATTAATACGAAATACGAAGCCGAGTTTAATTTAATTGCCACATGAAAATGGCTGAAAATGTAAATTTCTGCATTGACCAAAAAGGGTTTTTCGCTTTGTTTGTCCCTGAACATTTTAGCCATTTGTCGTCGCTTGTCGAATATTAATTCCGAAACATAAATGGATGGGACCCGGGGAACAGTGGCGGAAAGCTTAATAAATAAATGCAATATTTTGTTGGATGAAAATTTGATAATGATTTTTTATTTCTGTTTATTATTATTAATATTTGTTTATATTTATTTATAAGTTTCGTTAGTTTTTTTTACTTTTTCTTTTGTTTATAGAAAATTGTTGAATTAATTATTTTAAACTGATTTTATGTCTATTGATTTATACATATTATTACTGTGCTATTTTTTACCTTTGATTTATCCTTTATTTTAGGTCCCCAGAATCTTTAGTTCTCCAAAGGTAAATTATTAAATTTAATTTTCCAAACAAATAGATGAAATTTATATAAAAAAAGGAAAGAATACTTTCAAACCTTAATGTGATTTCTTTTAATGTAAATTTTATTTTAAATCTTTGCTTATATTTACATACAAGTTAAAAGAAAGCAACCAAAGTCATTCAGAATATCTTTATATTCTTATAATAGAAACCTTTCCGAGGTTCCACAAAAACAGATTTCGATTTAAAAACATTTTAAAATGTTAGTTCCCAAATTCCTTCTAACTGTCAGTGACTTACATGTAAATATAACTTTGCTTTGTCAACTTTACAATGTTATAAACTAATAACAACTATATAACCTCTATGTTGACATTTAATATCTTTAAAAATTGCAATTTATTTCCTATTTTTAGTGTGACAACAAAAAATATAGCCTTGATCGTTTCCGAATATGTTCGCCATTACTGTGCACACATACACAGGCACACATGAGACGGGGGACGCTCCATGTTGCAGCGACAGCGGCGGCGGTGACAGTGACGTTGCCCATACGCCGTGTATGCCCGTGAACGCCGCCTGAAAAATGTTTGCCTTATTTGTTTGCTCGCCGCTGGTCGTTTTGTCGACTTTGATGGCCCCAAAATGTATGCAAGGGGGGGGGGGGGGGGGGGGGGGGATGGACTGGGAAGCTTTTTAGCCAGATTGGCTGCTGATTTTTTTTTTTGTGTTTTCTGCTGCTGATGCTATTTTTGTTCTGAGCTGTGAATGAATGTCATAATCGATAATTTAATGTGCAAAGTGGCTGCTGCTGCTGCTGCTCTCGAGCCTGTGGCACTTTTATTTCCTTCTCTTTTATTTATTTTTATTTCTATTTCTATTCCTATTTTTTTTTGTTTCTCTGCCGCTGCTTCTTTTGTTGTTGTTTTTGTCGTTGTTTCTTTGGCCTGTTTCGGCCATAAACGTGTTTAATTAATGGCAATGACACAAGCACTCACACAAACGCACACAGAGACAGGCTGAAAGTGGAAGATTAAGCAGAAGAAAGAGAGAGAAAGAGCGGAGAAAGGAAAAAGAGAATGGGGAGAGAGAGTGACTGAGAGAGAGAGAGAGAGAGAGAGTGAAGAATAAAATGACACTCGGCCAGCAGTCACATTCGAAATGTTCACAAAATAAACACTGAAGCAGAAGCGGCAAAAGTAACACACACACTGCTCACACATTTACACGCACACTTACATATCGCCAGCGAGATGCTTGAGAAGAAGTAGAAAAATAAGAAGAAGAACGAGCGAGCGAGGGAGAAAGCTCTCTCTTACAGGGAGAGAGAGTGAGCAAGAGCGAGTCAGGGAGAGAGACAAAGAGCGCGCCAAGGAAAAATGCCAAAGATGCCGACTATGAGGAAAGGACAATGGCAAAAGCAGGCGACGACATGTTTGTATATGCATACTGGTCGTCCTGCCTATGATGCCAATTTTATAATTTAATTTACTGCCCTAAATTGATTAATTAATGAGATATTTTTATTATTATATTTTAATTCAGGAGTCTGCTACGCACTGAAGGAGTCATGTTAGACCAGCACAAAAAAAAATCGAAATGTTATAAAAATAGTGTGGAAAATTTGTCGAGAAGATTAGAAAATTACTTAAAATATTGAAGCTATCATTTGATACTGCTATCTTGTGACTTTTCCTAGTTTTTTTTTTCTAATAGCTCAAAGTGATCTATAAATAGGTACTTTATAAAATTTTCTATAAATTTGGATCTTAATTATATATTTTTTTCTCTGCCATAATGATATAACACAATAAAAGAAAGTAAGGCAGTTCACTGTACTGGCCTCTGTGTTTTTCTCTTTCCCTCATACGTGTGTGTTAGTAATTGTGTATGTGTGTGTGTGTGTGACAGCAATAATAATAAAAACCTAGAAGCGGGCACAAAAATACAAGACCATGTGTGTGGTGCGTCTTCTCTCTTTACGAATGCCAAAAGGAAATGCCAAGAAATGAAGTGCTTCTCCCGCTCCCGCTCCCCCTCCCTCCATCTACATCCCTCTGCCACACACCACATACAGGCTTGCTCTCTGTGTGTGTGTGTGTTAGCCCTACAATTACATAATATGGTACGCGCATAAGACGAAAAGTATTGTTAAAGCCTTTTTGATTTTGATTCCATCGTGCACATTCGCAGAGGGAAGAAAACTATGCCAAAGCCGGGCGGAGATTTCCCTCTTTTTTTTTTGTGCTCGCTTTTCCTCTTTTACACGTTTTTTATTATTGATTGAATGACACTAAGTGCGGGGCAGGAGGGAGGGTGTTGGCACCAAGTGAAAGTGAACTGAATTTTCAGTTTAGCTCAGCTCCTTAACACGTCCTTTGAGCGCTGCCAGAGTGTGTGTGCATTTCAGCACAGAGAAAAAATATTAGAGAGTAAAAGAACAATTTAGAACAGAATTAACATAGTTTTTTTTTGACTCATACCATTTTTTTTCTGTGGAAAATTAGTTTTTGAAAATCAAAGTTTTTCATGCATTTCAATAGGTTGACTTATTTGTAACGCAACTCCTTTGGTTTGTGGTTGTCCCTGAACCAAACTTTATATTCCGTTTTGGCCATCACATGGAATTACACTATAATAAGCTGAAATTATCGGCTTAAAAAACTCAATGACATGTAAAAGCAGTGCTGTGCTTCATTAACTCTGAAAACAGCAATTATCCTCTTCTTGGAAAAAAGTATTGATTTATATAAACAATAAACAAGGACAAACAATTAACCCAAATAAATACCAAGCATTGATGAGCAGATTACCAGAATTAAATTCATTAAATAACAAAATGAACTTTAAAAGATTACCTAAGTAATATTTAACTGTATTATATATTGTTCTCTTCTTATGTTGGCTTGCATTTAGCTTGTAAAGTTCAGTTCAGTTCAGTTCCTTTTTATTGTAAATACAAAGTTTTAACAAAATCGGGCAAGTTATAAGGGGTTACTGGAGCGATTTAATCTTCTCTTCTCTTGTTATTCTGCCCTGCAGGCAGCCGTCAAAAGTATGCAATGGCTTGCATACTTTGGCTTGCCGTAATCATTGCCTACATTTCGGCGTTTGATGCAGTGCTTAAAAAGTTTGCAACTTGATAGCAGTATATTGAACAGAAAATTCCCATGAAACTAGCTTTTCTCCGTGTGTGTGTGCTGTCCTACTGCCCTAATGAAATTACGAAGACCAACGATGAGCTGCCAACGCACGAAATGCACTCAACGCAGACAGAGACAGCCACAGGCACACACACACACACACACACACGCAGCCACAGCCATGCCTGTATATGTATATATATATGTGTATATGTGTGTATACAGCCAAGTAAAGGCAAGGATTGCATTGTAGTCCTGTTGCCGACACCGATAGTGTGTGCTTTTTCATAAATTGCATTTAGTTGGCCAAGTTTTTTTTGTTACTTTTCAGTTGATTTGATTTTATGGTCTGCCAGGATCTGTGTCCTCGTGTGAGTCCGGAGTCCGGAGTCCAGAGCACGGACAAATGTGTCCGTAATGGATGCCAAGTTGAAAAAGGTTTTATAGAGATTATTTATAAATGTTATTACGCTGCCGAGAGAATGTAAAGGAGCCCCCAGGGAGGGAATGTGTGAGAAAAACGAGATTTGATCGCTCCAACAGAGTTTCTGCCATGTGCATAGTTTTTGTGTGTATTTTTAAG
The DNA here is from genome assembly GCA_008042585.1 of Drosophila punjabiensis. Taxonomy (NCBI): domain Eukaryota; kingdom Metazoa; phylum Arthropoda; class Insecta; order Diptera; family Drosophilidae; genus Drosophila; species Drosophila punjabiensis. The sequence continues at coordinate 234,554 of VNJR01002069.1, read as the reverse complement.
CTTTGTTTGGATTGGATGGGAATTTAGAGAGTATCGTAAGGATATGGGTTTTGTAAATGGAGATTACAATTATTAAAAGAAAAGAAAACAAAGGATAGTAGATTTGGATAAAAAGTGACTTTGTAAAGGTTTAAATATCCAATTTTGTGTTCTTTAATTAATGAAATATTAATAGCATTATATTAATTACTATTTTCTAATTATCTTTATGTTAAAATAAATTTAGCCGTACAAACTATTTTATAAATATTTATTCCCTTATACTCGTGTAAAGAAATTTGTAAAAAACTATTTTCCAAATATTCCTCCCTTTAATTTATTTTCTACCAAAGTTCCATATATTTTGATTTCCAACAAAATAACTTGTGTTATCCGTAAGTCCTTAACAAGCATTTCCCACCCACTTAAGCAGCTCCACTTCTCTCCACATTTTCTCTAATTTAACTGGGCTTTCCTTTTCATTCTCTTTGCTTTTCTCATGTTTTTTCTTTTCTTTTATTTTGGCTACCTGGGGCCCTTGTGTTTACCTTGGCTTTCGATTAGCCGTGAAGCCAAATACCCGGAACCATAACCGTAAAACACGAAACACGGAGCAGCTTCATATGGGGGCTGGGAGTGGGTGATGATGTCCTTTCGGAACCTCGCAACTAACTCATTTGCCAGTCGGCTTTATCGCCGCATCTTGGCCAGGGAAGTGGCAGTAGCGTGGTACGTGCCTATTAGCCGGAACGTGTTCCATTCGAATGTCCTGGCCGAGGGGCAGAGGGCAACCCAAAAGGGGATCGAGCCGTGCAACAGACACTTCTCGCCATTAATTTCCATTTTGATTGGACTCCAGCTCTCTGACCTTTTTTGTTTCATCTTGCTAAAAAAAATAATATTAATACAAAAAAAAAGGCTCGCATCAATCAAACATAATTTTCTGATTTATGCAAAACTGAATCCATCCTCTTTTTGTACAATTTTTATACAATTTTTATATGATTTTGATTTAATTATGCTGCTGCCGAGAAATTGATTGCCAGTGGCCTGGCCAGCTGCAATCAATCAAGGCGTTTTGGCCTAAAAGGGTTGCAGACCTTTACACACATACACACACACATTTAGGACTCGAACAAGGACTCGGGTCAGTGGCTATACTAAGAAGAATCCATTCTTGAGATGCTTGCTTTGTCACTGTAAAAAAACTCTATTTAAGAGTGCTTTGAAATGTAAAAAAGGAAAAATTATATAAAATATACTTTAAATGTCAGCTAATTTTAAGCTCCCAAACAGAGCCTTAAAATAAAATTGATTGTAAATAAAAAAAAAAAACTTTACTTTCTATATAAATTTAAATTTATAATTCTGAATTGAAATTTTAAATTTTATAGAAATCTATGATAAAAATTATAAATACAAAAAAATACCGTATTATTATTACATTAAGAAGTCTAACAATAAATTATGGACCTCCCTTTAAAATCTAAAGAAAAGCCCAAAGTTAACTAAACTTTTCCGTCTGTTTGCTCCCAAGGACGATGTAAAAGTTTCCATTTGCTTTGAAAAATTGGCGAGGAAAGCTTTCGGAATGTGGAAAACATAATTTGTGAAGCATCCATCAATTAGCTGGCGATGAAATATCATCTTTATACGCTTCTTCCTAGGGCACAAGGCTGCCAAATGACTGGAAGAAGCCTTCGTAAATGCACACCAGGGACCCAAAACACACACACTCACACACACACTCACACACACACGCACACTCACCGAACCACACCACCTCTTTCGAGGGGTGTTTGCATGGCCTTTGCGTGTGTGCGGACATGAGGCATGTCAAATAGTTGTCAATTATTTTTATTACAATTTCCCTTCTTTTTTGTGTTTGCTCCCGCGCCTCGACTTGACTTGACTTCGAGTCCACCTCCCTCACCCTCTCTGAGGCAGGGCCCGTTAGCCCCTAGAGCCCCCTTTAGTGGCACTTCGTCACGCCCCTGCACTGTGTTCTTTTTATTTTACACAAAACATACACATGTAAGGATGTCAGGATGCTGGTACACGGGGAAAAAAACAATTAATATCCTTTTTAATACAGTTCTTCTTAAGAGTGAAATATCATTGACTTTATTTAATAAATACTGAACCTTTGACTATCGAAATTATCGAAATAATTCCTATAGAGTGTATTGAAAAGCATTTCTTAATTTAAGAAAATAAAGTTAAACACATGTGATCATATATTTACATATTATTTTAATATATATACCAATATAAAGGTTTAATGAAAAAATTGATTATTATTTGTATTTCTGGGACACATACAAAGAGTATCGATATTTTTCTAGATTCTTAAATAAATAAAATAATAAATAAATAAATAAATAATATATATAAATTTATAAATAGAGAAAGCATTTTGGTTACAAAAGTTAGATATACATTTATCGATATTATTACAAGTATTTTTTGACTGCTTATTAATCGATAGTCGATTTAATTGTTAATTGTAGGAATTACAACGTGATTGCAAATCCAATATTTATTGAAGCGTTGACACTAATCTACTTAATATTTTTTCGAGTGCATAAATGTTTGCATGCGTGTGATATGTGTGTCCTGCTGTGTGTGGCGTGTGTGCTTGCCTTTTTTAACGCATTTATTATTTCGACGAGCGTCTTTTGTTGATTGCCAGTGAGGAGGAGGAGCAGGAGGAGCAGGAGGAGCTTGGAGCTGTGGAAGAGGCCTTTCATTCGGCGTCCTTCGTCCTTCGACGAAGCTGAGGTTCAAGTGTAGGCTTAATTGGCATTCATCTGCCTTCTCTGCATGTGTGTGCGTGTGTGTGTGTGTGCGTATTTTATAATTTTTCCATTTCTCTTCGCCGCGCTCATTGCATACACATTTCACATTTGAGCTTCCTGTGCCGTGGCACTTTCCCTTTTCGCATTTCGCATTTCGCTTGTCGCTCTTCCATGTTGCCTTTCATGCTTTCATGCGCATTGTGCGCACTTTTCCTGTCATTCGCGTAATTGTGTGAGTGCGCTGTGAGGCTGTGTGTGTGTGTGCAAGTGTGTGTGTGTGTGTGTGTGCCATTTGATGGGAACAAGCTCAGCCAGCTGAGTCTGCTCTGAGCTGGTTATCCTTTTACCCTCGCAGTGCACTGTCCCGAAAAGGTAGTGCAATTAAAGGATTTCATGACTAAAAATAACAAATAAAATATATTAATTAAAGCATGCTTAAATGTATTTTTTATTTATAATTTATAAACTCTTGGCCTTTTATTTATATATTATGCAGTAACTGGAATAATAAATTAATGACTGAGTTCTTAAAAATACTTGTTATTTTCATAAACATAACATAAGACATAAAATTTGCTCAAAGCAAGCTTTAAGCATTTACTTATATGCCAACGAAAGTATTTTTAAAGCATTAGTTACTCTATAACTAAATTATTAATTAATTTATTAATTAATTTGGATATTGATGAGCAAAAGGATAGCTACCTAACAGAACAGCTGCAAGTTCAAACAAGCTCCTAGTTGCTTACTTACTTTCTGACTTAAATCATTAAATATTCTCTCTAAAAACCCCTTTTCTAGCTTAATTTAAAGGTTAATATTTCTTATTAGCACACATTTTCTCGCAGTGCCCGCTGTGTGTCGTCAGCCTCAACAACAAATTCAAATCCAGCGGAAGTAATTTGACGCACATGCGGGGGGTCCTCCTGTGACGACGACTGACTGACTAACTGTGACCTGGCCCCCCGCAAAAGGTCCTGCGCCCGGCCCAACTGCCGTTCATCATTTGAATGCGAATTGACGGCAAGGAGCTAAGGATACTCTGCGTAGTGTGTGTGTGTGTGCCAATTATGTGTGTGCGTGCCTTGCCTCGTCTCGCTCCGTTCTGCCACGGGAATATTATGCTCCTGGCATACTTTCAGTCACTCCCGCGCCCAGATTTTATTTGCCTCAATTAAATATTTAAGCTAATTAGCTTACACTTGGCAGCCAGACAAAAGTTGATTGATGCGAGGCGTTAAATAATTATGCTCCTTTCGGCACCTCCCTCCGCTCCACCCCCCTCTCCCAGCTGCTGCAATTAAGTGCAAAGGCATTAAGGGGCCAATCCAATGAAGCGTGTCAGTGTGCGAGCGGAAATGGCGGAAGGGTGTCGTGTGTGTGTGTGTGTGTGTGTGTGTGTGTGCTGGAGGGGAAGTGAAAGTGACAGGCGGATGTTAAGACGCCATTGTTGAAGATTCAGATATTCAGATTTGATTATCTAAAAAATGTTCAAGGAGCCGCCTGCTTCGCCTGCTTCGCCTGCTTCGGCACTTGTCAATAACTTATTTATGCGACGGCAGCCGACAAATCAATTCGATTTTTAAAAAATTCTCGCAGATAGACGAACAATTCAAGGCATGCATATTTCATGGCCACTTTTTTCGTGCGTGTCCTTGTCCTTGGATTGGGCTTAACTAAGCCGAAAGCCGAAAGCTGAGAGCCGCCAGCGGAAAGCCTAAATCCGAAGGCATCGCTTTCAGTGTTTGTTATGTTACATTTATGTTCATTCTTTTGGACACGGTCGCTGGAATAATTCATGCGGCTCTTAAATAAATAAATAAGCATTCTTTTTTCGGTTAGCTTTGGTGTGCGTTTTTGTAGCCGCAGTTAGTTGAAATTTACCATGAATTTCGTTCATTTTTGCTTGGTTAAAAATGTATGCAACCAAAGTCTTTTTGATTTTTGCAAACTTTTTAAGTTATTTAAATATAAATTGTCAGATAATATCAAGGGGTTTTAGAGTGGATTGAATTTACAATTAACAAGGAATGAAGCAGGAAGTCCAAGCTAGCCGTTTATTAGCTTATTTAATCAGCCTATTTAATTGAGAATTTAATTTAAAATTGATAATAATAAAAATTGAATAAATAGTATTTATAGCAACGGAAATAATTCCTTCTTTGAGTTGCAGGTTTCTGACTTAAATTATAATTATTCGCAAAGATTCAAGAAGAAAGTAATCTGACACTAGGCTTAAACTCCATCCGATTCCAAGAAATGCAAAATGTTTCTAGTTTTAAGGGAACTTAGAAATTGTTATTAAGCGGATCTTTGAATATAAAATTAATGGTTATTTTCAATTTGCGACTTTTGTAATAATGTAAAAGTAATTTAGAAAAGACGTTACATCTTTTGCAACCTTTATTATTTATTTATTTGCATTACAACTATTTATAACAATTTAAATATAATTTATAACATTCAAAAAAGGCCACAAAAGTTAGCCCTATTTTCTTAATAATAAAGACAGCTATTTCCCCAGATTTCACAATTAAATCCCTAATGTTACGTGTATTTGAGTGACAACGATTGCAATTCCCTTTCGTAATTTATCGTTAACGCAGCGACAGCTCCACTGGGAATGCTTTATTATCCTGTGCCGCTGGTTGTAGTAAGCCAATTCAGGCTAATCCAGCGCCGGGCCAGCTCCAGAGCTCCAGAGCTCCAAAGCTCCACTCTGTGGCCGTTCTATGGCCAATTGCATTAGCGTGCCACGCGGCGTATGCGTAATATGGCGTTTGGAAGCGATTGAGCGAAATTAAACGCCTTTGCAACAACTCTGGCAGCCACCAACAGCTGGCCATTAATTTCCATTGCCGCTACTGGTGGTGGTGTGAATGTTGGTGGTGGTGGTGATGTTGGTGGTGCTACCACTGCCGCTGCCTTTGCTGCCATTAAAACGTTTTTCAATTTTTCAAACCGGCAGCCGAAAGGTGGCAGAGGCGAGAGCGAGGCGAAAGTTCCGACATTGAAAAATTGTTTAGCCAAGCTGAAAGCCGTGGCAAGGACCTGCTCGTTGGCACATTGGGAGCGAGGCCTCCTAAATCAGGACACCCCACCTCCTGGCGATAGGTAATTGCAGCGACTATAAGTGAGAATCGAAACGAAGCGTAAAAATCTATTCAATTCATTTCTAGGTAAGGCCTTTGGCGAAATAGAACAGGTGTTAAGTTAGCTAATGCATCAGGTGTGCTGCAATCAGGGGAAGTAATAAGACTTACTCCAAAGTCCTTAAAAATATATACACTCGGAATCTAAATCTAAATCTTCTTAACCTTGTGAGTTTTTTGGTCAACTTGAGGCTCTCAAGTGATATGTTGTTACGCATACGCCCAGAGGCCCAGCCTAAAGCCAGATTACGTAAGGGAAAACTCCTACGTGTTTGTGCTTTTCTTGCAAATTCGATGTAAACATAGCTCTTAAAGACTTTTCGTATTTAAGACGGACCGCAGGCTCCTGCTCTGGGATCTTAGTTTATTACGCATACGCTGAGGGCCACATTACGTATACGCCTGGTGGTGCCATTCGAATGCTAAGCAAGGTGGCCGAAAAAATAAGGCCAAACTCTGGAGACAGAGAGAGAGAGCCAGGATACAGGATATTACGTAAGTTGAGGGGCACACACTTAAAGCGACAATCGCCAGGGCCCCATCCATCCGCAGGACATGCCAGGACATCCACGATGCGGTGAGCCTGCAGAGTCAGCCACAAAAATCGACTGCGAGAGGAAGAGGGAGAGGGGAGAACGAGAGCCAAAGTGCATTAAAAATTCAACGTCTCTGCGAATGATTTTTCACTTTGCCTTCGCGATGGGGAGATGATAATGCCTGGTGATTGCGTTCATTGCATCATGTTTCATGCAGAAGGCAGCAGCCAGCAGCCAGCACAGGATCTCAGGACATTCACGACTTCCCCGACATCCCCGACAGTCCACGACATCCACGACATCCTGCCCGGCATCCGGGATCCATGATGTGTGCTCACATTTCCCCAGCGTTCACTTTATTCTCTCCGTGGCTTAATAATTTTATTGCTTTCGGTTACGGTTATGCTCGCTCGCTCGGCTCGGCTCGGACCGAAGGCCGTACGAAATAAGGACACCAAGGAGGAAGGCAGTAAGTCTCTCTGTGTGTGTGTTCGTAATTGCATTATTCCTTTCTTTCACTGCGAAAACAGTTTTTCTTTTAATTGAATTTCACACCGCCTTCTCTCTGTCTCCCTCTGTCTGCCTTGGCAACTTGGCTTATTTACATAGTCTCCAAAGGGTTCCATCCTTCGACGATATAAATCACCGGCAGGCAATCCCCGATTCGAATCGAAGACAAACAGGAAGACAGTCAGAAAGGCAGGACTCCTCCGACTCCGACTCCTGCGTCTCGTCCTGATATATGACCTTTATTATATGCGAGCGGGTTTTTGGTTTTGGCTTTGCCTTTGGTTTGGCGATAAATAAATCGGTTTAAGAGGTGCCGCGTCGTCTTCCAGGGGAATTTATTATACGCCGGCTTATGAGCGATTCCGAGGCGTCCCAGGCAACTCCGGCAATTGATATAAAATCACAGTCGCACACAAATTGCAAATGAGGAGGCGGCTTCAAGAGCTCTAGAGGTGGAGAGGTGGAGAGATGGTTGCTGCTCAGGATGGAGGATGTGAATCGGGATGGGGATTCTTCAAGGGGTTGAGGCACCGCGTGGCGTTGACTGAGTGTCATGTTTATGCATGAGGCAATCCACGTAACGAGCTGCCTGAAAGCCAAAACGCATTACCAAAAAAAAGGGCTTCGCTTCGGCGAAGAATTGAGTCCTTTACCTGGCTTCCATCGACAGGCTTTATGGCGCGGTTTAAGGCTCGAAAAATATTACTCATGAAGATGGTTTAATATTATATAATAATACAAAGTGATTTTAGCATTACAAATTTATTTGTTATTTTAAATATCTACAAAGTAGTTTATTAAGTCAGTAAAAAAGTATTTTTCTTATAAAATTAATTTCTAGTTTGTTTTGATTATTCAACCGCAAAATTAAATATTTCAAGAAATTTGGTATTTTCTTCATAACAAATTTAATTTATTAAATTATGCTGTCAGTTTCTGTTAATTTTAAATTGTAATTCTTGTTATGCAGATGTTCTTTTTATTTAATAAATTTCAAATTCAATTGAATTTATATGTGAAAATTTCACAAATATATTAAAAGCTAAAATCAAGTTTGGTTTAAAAAGAAAAGCTTTCAATATTATTATTTACGTAATCTAACAAGTTTTTTATTTGATATAAATTTTAATAAAATTGATTTTAGATATTTATCTATTTAGTTTTAATAACTTAACTACTAAATTTCATATTAAAGTTAAATGAACATTCACTCTTTTCCACTTAGTTTGATTCATTTAAATCGTTCGAATGGCGAAAAAGTTGAGCAATTCAATTGAATGTTTTTTATAACGATGAGAACGATGTGCTGCATGTATATAATACCTTCTTTTTTTTGTATTTTCCAATTGAACCTTTTTCTCAATTGTTTGTCATGTTTTATTAAAGCTTTTTCCATACGTAATTTGTTGCCTGAATTATTATTTTTGACTTGAAAATGTAACTGGCTTTAATCTAACAACAGACAGTTTATTTTCTATTGAATACTTTATAATATAGAATACAAATTGACTTTATTTTCCATTGAATATTGTATAATATAGAATACAAATTGACTTAGTTTGTAAGCTTTATTATTTTTGACTCGAAATCAATAGCGAAATTGAACAGCAAATGTGGCTCTTTTCAGTGATTGTTACAGCTGAGTTATGCTGATAATTAAATTACAATTTTTTCCACCAATAAATGTAAATTGATGAAATTGCAGTTTAGTTTGTTATTAATCGGATTATCAGGTGGGTAGCACCTAGTCGTTGATTCTCCTTTTATTTTTTCTGCGGAATTTGCAAGCTGAAGTGGAGGATGAGGGTCGTCGTCGTCAGCAGGATATATACATATATATATATATGTACATATTTCGGTTAGAATCGGGGGAAGGGACTAATCCATGCTGCGAGGCGATGCTCTTTCATGCAAATCTTGTCTCATCCTAATTTATGCTGCGGCTCAGTTTACAAAATTTACATGAGCTTGCTTTTCGGTGAGGATACGGGACACGGGACACGGGACACGGGACACGGGACACAGGACACAGCAGCTGCTGCTGCTTGACCTACTCCACATCCTCTTTCTCCTGCTCCTTGGCCACGAATACCGCATTCCGGAATCACTTAAGTCCGGCTATATGCATGGCAATGGCAACATTTGGCTTTAGCTGCCTTCACAACACAACTTCATATTCATAACATACACGATTCCTTGGCAGGCTCCAGCTCCGGCTCTGGCTCCTTGTTGTGGTCTTAAGACAACATTCGCTTTGAAAACCCCTCAAAAAAAACTAAGGGAAAAAAGGGAGAAAAACACACACACAGAGAGGCCGAAGGACAAAGGACAAGCCACTGGGCTGGACAGCAGTTTGGCTACTTAGTGGCCAAACATTTGACATAATCGTTGATAAGGGATTGCTTAGCGAAGAAAAGCGAAGGAGCAACTGCGAAAAGGAGCCCGAACTTGAGGCGGAAGAAATAAACATACATACGAAAGTGTATACAGGAAAATATATAAAAAGGACAAAGGCACAATTGTATCTCTCCATCTGCCATTTCTGCCAACTTTCTTACCTAACTGAAATCGCAATTGGCCTGAATGAGGGCCAAAAAGTAAACTTTTAAGCGAAATATGTGGGTCAAGCCAGCACTGAGCTGACTTTTTTTTATTTTGCCAGAGAGATTTATCGATGCCCTATTTTTTTTTTTTTTTGGGATATACATCGGCGGTATCTTGCATCTCTTGTATGTTTTTGTCCATCATTAATATTTCCCTGTCCCGACTCTTATTGTTTTTCTCCTTTTTCTCGTTTTTCTCGTTTCTCCCCTTTTGTTCTTTTTTGAATTTGGGAAATCCCTGTCACTTTTGTGGAGGGTGAAGTTTTAGTATCTGGAGGTTACAGCTGGAAATAAATCGATTTTTACTGAATCGATTTTTCTAGTAAATTTAAAAATAAGTCGATTTAAATCGTTTAAAATCGAAAATACTTTCAATAAAAATATTTAAAAATAAATAATTTATGAAAATGTTCAAAAAATAATTTTAAAACAGTTTTTAATTAAAAAAAAAAAAAACAAATAAGAAAATTACAAATAAAGAATTTATTTTTTTCAGTGCACTTTTGTGCAAATAATTTTTTCAGTGTACTTTTACACTGACACAGAATTCGCAATCCTTCACCCCCACTCCCGCCTGCCCCCGCCCTCAGATGCATTTTAATTTCAAAATATTTTGTAAATATAAAAAACTGATAAGAACAAAAATGTTGCAACTAATAGTTTCTGCTTTTATTTTGTTTTACAATTTGTATTCCACAAAGTGTAATGAAGTTTCTTCTGCTGTATTGAATAATATTATTACAAATATAAAAGGCATAGAATTTAATATTAGTTTACCGAATAATGAGTTGTTAAAAGTTTACCTTTCATTTGAGTTGATGCTGCAAACATTAAATTGATCAAATCAACTATCAACAACAACGACTGAATATTTTAATGATGATTCTAATGATAATTCTAATGTTGATGATAATAGCTTTACGATAGAAGATGCAATTAAATTGTTTCAATCAATTCTTATTGATAAAGAGCACTTAATAGGAGGAATATTGAATGCAACAAACCCATTTTATAGACACAAAAAACAACAAAACAAAAGTTGTGACTAAAATAATGGCGCAGAGCCCCCTCTTTTTTTCTTTCCTACTGATAAATTTTTCTTTGTGCTTAAATACCAATATTTTCACAACGAATTTACCTTGCAATATGAGTAGAAAAACACAAAATCTTTATGTTTACTTGACACTAGAGGAAAGTACTGTAGTATTTCTGATGAGAAACTTTTTGTCCCAAGATAATTTTCTATTCAATCCCAAGGCCTATTTTCCTGTTTCTTGGTCTTAAAACTAAACTCTTGAGCCCTATAATTGTATATTTCTATATCTATATTATCTCGACAACCATCGCTCATATTTGAAAATCCACAGTTCTAGAAAGGCAAACACAGAGAAATAGAAAATGTCATGCATTTTAATGTAAATTTCTTGGCGCGCTGCGGATTGGAACGGGACACGTGTCCCTTTAATTAACCAGCAGAGGTCTGGGACCAGAGACGAGGGACGAGAGGCCAGGAGACAGGAGGCAGGAGCCAGGATCCAGAGAAGAGACTGGAAACCAATCAAAATGCTGTCTCTGTGCCTGTTTTTTGTGCGACTTTTGGCGGGGCTTTAAATATGAATTTTACATAACGCATACGCCGCGTGACCCCGCCGATAAGTTTTTGATAAATATTCGCTCGCTTCCTCGCTCCCCGCTCTCCGCTCTCCGCCTGACAAGTGGCCACCATTTTTTAATGTCACTTTTTGTGATGGTGCTGGTGCTGCCGCCGCACGATGCCTCTTGTGGCATCGTGGCGCTGGAGGAGCAGGGTCTTCACTGCCCAATGGAGCGTACATTTTGAAATTGAAATCGGCAGGGGAAGGCGGCGAACGAAGGAGCCGCATCAGCATCGCCATCAGGAGCAGCATCAGCATCAGGAGCAGCCGTTGCCGGAGCTCTCTCTCTCTCTTTCTCTCCCCTTCCTTATCTTCCCCGACTGTCAGTGGATGCTTCATTGAGTTTTATGTAGAAAAATGCGCAGATACGTCCGCAAATACTGTACATACACATCAATAAGTGTTTTGTGTTCGAGATGTGCTTCCAGATCGATAGGAAATCGAGAGAGTTGAGTATCGATATATATCGCCCAATATTACGTTTCAAATATCGGTAATAATATATTGAAAAAGTTATATTTAATATCAAATTTGGGTAGTTATATCAATAATTATTTAACTTTACTTTAACTAGTAAAAAATAGCTAATAAAATTAATATATATGTTGATTTAAAATCATATCAAAATAAATCGGGACAGTTGAGTATCGATATATAATACCCAAAGTAACGCTTCAACTATCTATATTAATATATAGAAAAAATTATTGGCTAGTTATATCAAGAATTATTTAACTTTCGGATTATATAGTAAAAAATAGCTATCAATATGAATAAATATGTTGATTAAAAAGCATATCGATATAAATCAGGAGAGTTGAATATCAATATATGGTCCATATCGAAACAACTAAGTCGCGGTCCTTTAATTATGATTCATATTATGACATATATTAATATAATTTACATCTAAGAATAATAAAAAAATATATCCTTTATAACACATTAAAACTATTAAATTAAATATATTGAAATTAAATCTTTGATTGTGTGATCTCATCTTTAATCATTTTTCTAGATTTTAAATAATTTTTTATTAAATTAACAACTTAAATTCTTTGTGAAACTTACACATACTTAAATGCATATGATAGCATTATCTACTTAATAAAAGTATCCATTGTCATCGCTAATCTCTGCACCATAACCCATCGACTAAATACTCCCCGTAGTCTGTAGCCTGTACCCTATATCCTGTATCCTGTATCCTGCACATCCAGGGCATCCGATGGGCACTGCTGGTGCCTTGGCTGCCTCTCTCTGACCAGGCAAAAACTCATAAAACTTGCTGCGGCTTGCTTTTGCTCCTTGGGCTCCTCCTGGCCTCCTCTAAGCTGGTTAAGCGTTCGCACAAAGTGTTAAGTCTCTTACTTTGTTTGCACCCTCTGCCCTGTCTCCTGCCCCCTGACCCCTGACCCCCGACCCATGACCTCTGCCCTCCAGCGTCTCTGCAGCATCCATTTTTTTTTTGTATCTCCTTTGCGGATGTTTGAATGCTTTATAATTACATTTTATGTGCCATCGTTGTGTGTATATTGAAGATGCCAACAGGTGCAATCCATCGACTTGGCAAGATGAAGTAGATGCACTCAGAGAAATCGGGTTGTTACTCTCTTAAAATTTGAATTTAATTACACAAGTTTTTTTTTAGTCAAAAGCTCAATAACTCTGGGAAATATTACTTGAATGATTATTTTTTATTGGAAAATGACTTCACTTCTCTGAATTATTTAATTGAAATGTTTATACTTTTTTTTTAGCAGTGTAAAAGCTCACGTCAAAGCCAGTTTCCGGGGCCTCCGTCCCCGTCTTCATTTATTTAGTTTACAGTCTTTATTGAATGTTTGCCTTTGGCTCAATGGATTCTGCGTTGTAATTGCTTGGAGTTTTATGGCCAATCGCCGTGTCCTGTCAGTAAAACCAGTTTCTGGTTTTAACTTAAAAGCTTCTGGGACCTCGGCCGTGTCCTCTGCCAAGTACAAGTCCGCAAGGATCCAACCGAGCAATTTCTTATTCGCAGAGCAATGTCATACTTTTGATTTACATTTGCGACATGTTTACAGCCTTTTTTGGAGACATGAAATTCGCTGTAATTTTTTTTCCCGGGGTTTCCGCCAGTCCTTGCCTTAATAAAAAATAATAAAATAAAATAAAATCAAATTGGGAAGAGAGAGAGAAAACTCTCTCTTGTAATAAATCCGTTTCCGAGGGGCATAAAGCGCGCCTCGGTTATTGTCTATTTGTAATGAATGCCGCCGTGAATGCCAAGTGAACGCTAAATGAATGCTAAGTGAATGTTTGGGTGTTCGAAATGAATGAATTTGAGGCCCAGATTGAGTGGGCGACAATGCTCGATTGATTGCCTAATGATTGTCCTTCGCTCGATTGGAGTTTGCTGCCAACTGGAGGACACGAGATGGAGGAGTTTCGGTGGCAATTCGGTGACTGAATGAATGAATCAATGAATGAATGCCGATGGCCTTGCGCTTGATTGACTCCAAGGTTGACTCCGAGTTACCGATTGTATTTCTTGGGAAAATCGCTGCTAAACAACAATTGCCCGCTGCCTATAAATATTCAAAGGTTAGGCAGCCGATTAATTGATTCATGGGCCAAACTTAATTGATTTGTAATGAGTAATGAGTAATGAGTAATGAGTGGTTTACAATTATAATTAATTGGCAAATGCGGCAGGAAAAATCATGAAATTGAGGTGGAATTTATTCAATTAATAAAAAAAATAAACTGAAAATGAGGTCCAGGCATTTATGCATATTTAATCATTAATTGGTAGAGTTTATACTAAGATCGAGGATCGTAATTTGAGCACTTTAGACTTTCACTTGATCATAAAAATATATAATAATTAGTTAAAGATCTATTAAGATTTCAATTACTTTTAATCTTGTAATAATTGGTTTTTATTCATTTATTTTGACGCTTTAAGCTTAAGCCATATTTGTCCTTTTGACTCTAATTATACAAACTCAAACTATTAAGACATATTAATTTCGAGCCGAAGGTCTTAGCTACTATGGCTCTTAAATTTAAGTTAGCTCTTAGTTTATAACTAATTGTTAGCTTTAGATAAATAAATAAATAAAGACATATTAATTTATATACATACATTCATAGTTATAAGTTACAACTCATATGTATAAACAATCATAAATAGATCTTTCATATTAAGTTATTAGAACAATTAAATAAAAGTTCGACAAAAATATTTATTTCTAATGGCAATAACATAACTATATATGTTATTCAAATTGATATATATTCAATATATTTAACTTGAGTTAAGTAATATGACCAGCTGATAATTGATAATGGACTGCAGATAATCAGGCTGATTGATGGCGCTCAACTGGCTATCACTAATTAGATAATTCACCAAAGGCCGGCCACCCGTGATCGCCATCAATCATTGGCCATCAATCACGGCGGCGGATAGTTGGTCAACTTTGGAAGCTCCTCGCTGTTTCCGCTGTCTCCCTGCAAAGGGTTCAATTACGCACAAATCAAACTTTGCCGCAAAGTTAATGAACTTTGCACCTGCGTGGCATGCCGGCGCCTACACCTGCCTTGTTGACTATTTATTGCGGATGACTTTCGGGCGGAAAGTTTCGCATTTAACTGCAAATGGGGCAGGGTGCCAGAGTGTGTGCCGGAGTGTGTGCCAGAGTGTGTGCCAGAGTGTGTGTGTGTTTGCCAAGCTCCAACAATATTAATTTGAATTGCAAGCCAAACAAGGCGACGACGGGGAAATGCGGAAAATGCGGCAAATACCGAGCGGAAAGCAGCTGCGGTTGCCCTTTAAACGACTTTTGGTTCTTGGAAATTCGGTGAATACTAAGTCGTTTCGGTGCGAAGACCCACATTTAATGAGGAGGTGCCAGTGGTTCAGTCACTGAGAGAAAAGGATTACATTACACTTTGTTTAAAGAAACAAATTAAAAATTATTCGAATTTATTTGGCGATTTTTAGATTAAAGATCTAATAGATATCATAACTAATATGAATAATTTAGAGATTTTAAATAATTTATTTACTCAACCTAAAAGTATGAAATGAGCTTAAAATCCCACAAATTATATGAGTTATTGCTTTGTGTACATTTTTGTAGCATACTTTCGGGCGCCCTAATTGGCGAATTCAATTAGCTTGATGCTTTGGCGAGAAAACTATTCAGCTCGAGCTTTTTGAAAACACCTTTGGAGGTGCCTAAAAGAATGCAATTATTTAATAATTTGGAAAAGGTGGAGTAATAGTGGGTTGGAGGAACTTACAGCATATTTTTGAGTTAGTTTTTAATTGTTTTCGGCAATTTGATACATTTTTGGTGAGCAGCAAAATATGTGCGAAAATTAATAAATAAAGCAAACAATACTTTCTCTTTCTATTTTATTAAATTTATATTAAATATATTTCAAGCTACCTGCAACGCGCACATATTTCTCTCTCTGTACGTATGCTTGGGTTTATGTTTCGTAACTAAATTTGTTGAACATTTTAATTAATTTCCACTTTAATGTTTGCTTAACTAAATGTTTTCTTCGCCTGCAGGCAACGGCAACAACAACAACAACTACAACAACATCATCAACAACAATTTCAACAACAACAACAGCAGCAGCAGCAGCAGATACGCAGCCAAAGAGCCGCAAATACACATACAAAAGCAGAGTTACAGCTACAGATAGAGATAGAGATAAAGATAGAGATACAGTTAGCGCTACAGATGGAGATAGAGATGCAGATACGACAGCACCAGCTACAGATACTTGTAACTAAAGTGACATGAGGCCTTAACAACAATAAAAACAACAACAACAGCACCAAAAGCAAATACCAGAGGAGCAGCGCAGAGAGTGAGGGGCGAAAAACAGCGACCGACGGCACTAAAAACCAAATTACAAACAATTAAAAGCGAGAGCACAAGGAGAGGCTTCCCCTCCCCCCCAGCACAGACACACACGCACAGCAGGAACAGGAGCAGGAGCAGCAGCAGCAGCCGGAACAGGACACTTACAGCCAGGGAGGAGCAAAAAGGACAAAAGCCTGGCAGCAGTAGCAGCAGCAGCAGCAGCAGCAGCAGCTCTACATGCTTCAACGTTTATGGCCAACTAAAACTGAGCAGCGGTCCCAGACACGGATCCACGAATTCACCCCTGGACAACAACAACAAGAAGAACAAGAAGAACAGGAAGCAGCAGCCGCAGTCCATCATCATCGCCAGGACCTTTGTCTCCACCTCCACCTCCCTCCCATCTGCAACTGACTGCCACCAAAGGCGGCAATAAAAAGTTTGCCTTTGTGTCGTGTCGTGTCGTCTCGGTGTCGACATTGCCAGCTTGCTTTCGCTTTTGCTTTTGCTTTTGAGCCGGCAAAACGGCTGCCGGCACGCCCTCCGTTTTGGCGAAAACGGTGTCGTCCTCAGACCTCAGTCCACAGTCGTCGTCCTTACCCACATCCTCGTCGTCAGACGTCGCCGCCTCTGGGCACTCAATTAAGCCCAATTCAACGCAACTTGAAAGCGACGCGCGGCAAACAATAGCAGCTGAAAAACATCACAAAAACAAGGGGAGCAGTGAGAGAAATAACAACACAACAACAAAAACAACAGAAGGGAAAAAAGGAGCAGGAGATACAAAACACCAAACAGAAATAATAACAATTTTTAAAGCGACAAGCAACCACAACGACACCTAAGCAAGCAGCATTGGAAAAAAGCAGAAGCACAACTTTAAAAGCAAAAACAGCAATATTATTAACATTAATAGGAACAGCAACAGAAACCGCTTTTGACATAACGAAAAGTAACTCCAACAGCAACATATTAAATATCATCCATAAGGGCAATAGGAGCAGCAACAAAAACTACAAGGAACAGCATCAGCATCAATAGCAACATTCTTAGCAGAAGCTACAACAAGTCAAGTCACAATAGCAACAGCAATTGCTGCAACAGCAGCAATACTTAAAGTACACATAAGCTACATAAGCAACAAGATTTGCAACACCTGCAGCAACAACTGAAGCAACACCAGCAGCAGCAGCACTTGCAACAAACATCAGCACCAATGAACCAATAACTACAGCAACATAAGCAGCAGCACTTGCAACATCACCAGCAACAAGGACCAGCAGCAGCAACCCCCAGAGGCAAGGCTCAAGCAGCAATTGAACCTACAACAAACATAAGAAGCAACACTAGTTAGCAACACTTAACAGAGGCAACAAAAGAAGCAACACAAGGAAGCAATAACTTGCAACACCGACTAACAACGTAAGCTGCAATAGCAACAGAGCAGCAACAATTGCAGCAGCAGCAACAGTAACCCGCAGCCTAAGCAACATTAACACAATCGGTGGCACAGTGAAGCCACAGACATTGGCCCAGCCACGCCCACGACAACGACTCGAACACGGGCACGTAGGCGGGACTTGGCAACAGCAACAGCAACCGCAGCAGCAGCAGCAACTGCAACAGCAGCAGCAACAGCAGCAGCAAAAGCAACAGCAACAGCAACAGCTTTAGTACCAGCAGCAAGGACGATAGCGAGGATAGAGAAGAAAAGGATAGGCAACGACAGGAGCGGAGGGGAACAGGAGATAGGCACAAGGATAACGAGAAGGAGGCTAGACGCCCACACGCAGCGCATCGCAGGCGTCGTCGTCGTGGGCTGCTGCTGCTGCTGCTGGCGGGGGCGGCGGCTGGCGAGTGGATGTCAGGATGAAACTGAGCGTGAGCGCGTATCGGGCGCATGCATCCGCACACAAGAAGATCCTCTCCAGCGGCTATCACTCGCAGCTCAACTACGGCAGCACTGGAGCGGCAGCGGCATCCTCCTCGTCGTCGGGGGCCACTGCAACGGGCCTATATACGGTGAGTGCAGCGTGTATCTATCCTTCTCCCCAACACCCAACACCCAGTCCCAAGTCCCAAGTCCATGTCCATGTCCGTGTCCGTGTCCATGTCCGTTTGCATTTCCATTACCAGGCAGCAAGCAGTCTCCAGTCCTAATTCCCAGAAGGATAATCCCATGACAGTGTCAGTGAGTCCGTCCTCCTTGTGGGTTTTGTGTGTATGTAGCCATGTCCTGAGAGCTGCAGCTCATCCCATTCCCATAATCGCAATGGCGTGCAACCGATATATGTGTGCAACTGTAAGCCACAAGGGTCCTGATCCGGGGCTATGGACTTAGCAAGAACCAGAGCTTAAAATGCATAGAGACGAAGAGTTTAATTTCACATTAAAAATATGGTAAAATGAATAATATTTTTAATTAACAAATAAAATAAAATATTGCACTTAATAAATTTCAACATTAAAAAAACATTTACTATTAAAGAAACGTCTTAAGAGATGTATTTAATTTGTATTCTGTCAAAAATAGATTCGATAAATAAAACAGAATGTCGATTTAATGCAACTTTAAACTTTCGATTAACTAGTTAAATATATTTTCGATATAAACAATTCGATAAATATCTACCACCCCTAGTTAGAATTTTCCAGAGAGATTTTTCTCTCTTTGCCTCCAGCTTTCCTCTTAGTTTCGTTTTTGATGTGCCTTCTCACATATCCTTATCCCTTTTTCAGAGAAGCCTTCCTGCCACTATTTATGCGCCCTTATGCCTCACATTAATGTTGTGTGACAAACAAACGCATAAAATTTAAACATTTCTGATTATGAGCTTTACTGTTATGTCCGGCAGGGTAGCTACTAGCTACTACCCACACTTTAATGGCGCTGTTTGTCAAGGCTATAAGAGTAACATTCTAAAAATAAATTGCCTGAAATAGCAGGGCTTCGAGAACAGCTTGCAACCAATTATGGGAAGTCCATAAAATGCAGACTCCCAATGGAGTGTGTATTTATCTCAATATTTATTTTTGTAAATCGCCTAGTTTCAGGCACTATAGAAAAGCATCTTGCGGCTAATGAAGGCTTCATCTAAGTAATTACCTCCCAAAAAGCGGGATAATTCCCAAAACTACTTGCGCCAGTTACCTGCACTCCTCGGCGGGCTTTTAAGACATTTAAGTGCTTGAAAGTTTAGCGCGGCATGAATATTTATCAAGAAACACTTTCCAGGCTGCGTAAAACTTATTAAATTAGTTTTCCCGAGCAAGTTTAGCCCAGCCAAAGGAGGCATCAGGATATATATACAAACAGAAGCAGAAATATTGGAAAATTTTGATTTCGATTTGTCATGTCGACTAATTGAAACGGAGAGCACTAATCGCTGCATTTTTTTGGGGGATTCCCCCATGGCCACAATAAATTCCAATCAAATTTTGTGGCGCACTTAATTGCCATGCTGCTGGCTTATATATACATATATCTAGGGAGATCAGGGGATATCAGGGGAGATATATATATATATATAGAGAACTCGCAAGTGAAGCTTAATCTGGCACTGAACCGATTTGTCAACTAATTGGTGGGAACGACGGGCATACAAGTCCCGCCAGATATGTTTTGTGGTTTCCCCTATTTGGGACCACGAACCGGAGGCCACATTGAAACCCTCGGACGGATTTAGCCACGAGTACGTATAGGTACACTGAGCAAAAGTGCGGTACATATGACATTTTATCTGCTAAAATTGAAGAGAATTTAAAAGTCCAAATTTGAAAGAAATCGTTTGGTTTGAAACTTTAAAAAGAAGAAGGAATGCCGAGGTTATATATGTAACTACACTTTTATTTTGAATAAACGAGAACCATTTAAAGTTACTTATTACTTTTAGAAACAAGGAAGAAATATATATATTTAAATAAAAAAATTAATTTATTAAGCTTCTTGATTGAAATATGTATTTACTGCCCATTTTTTAGCAGTGTTTTAAGTACACAGACACGGACACGGTCCTCCGCCCAACTGTCCCAATGGCCAAATCGATGCTTCCGAGTTTGCGGCTCTCGAGTACTTACGAGTGCGAGTACTTTTGGGCCCCAGCGAAGCTGGCTTAAAGTTGCTTCTCGGCCACTGGCGTTAAATTAATAATGCTCCTGCCTCTGCTCCTGCCCTGACCCCGTCCTGGCTAACAAGTGCTCCGACACTGATCCAATCAAAGTGTGAATGGGAGTGCGGGGAATCTGGGATTTGGGTTAGTGATATGGAATTGGGTTCGATTGCCACGATTAGTGCCAGTTAATGCCAATCGATATTCGTTGCAAATTATGCAATCTGCTGGCAAAAGCAAGTTTTTAAGCATTTGTTATACATGTAGCCTTGCAGGGTATTGAAATTTCAGTCAGAAGCTAACGTTACATTGTTAAAATATCAAATTTAAACATATTTAATTTTTTAAGATTAAATTGAGTATGAAAATAATAACTAGCAAAGATTTAATGCATTTCTTGATCAGTTATCATTTTCATGATTTATTTCGTTTTAAGCTTAATTTTAAGTATTTTTAATATTAAAGTAAGGAAAATATCAATATCAAGTGATTTTATTTTAAAATAAATGTTTTGCTTTCATACAAGCACCTTCTTAATGAATTTTTCGTTTCAGTTTTTCTGCCATTTTCGATGGCAATCAATAATGTAATACTTAAAGCCGGGCAAAAGTTTCTTGCAACTCCTCCTCCTCGCTGATATTGCCACCTTGCTTTCTGCTTTCTGATTTCTGCTTTCTGCTTCCTGCTTTCTGGCTTCTGCTTTCGCTCACCTGAAGGCTCTCCTCTCCGACTTGTTGGCCAAGTTTTCGTGTCGTTCGCAATCAAATCAAAGTTTAATTATTATCGTCAACATCATCCGATTTAAAATGCACCGTGGGGCAAACGTGGCAACGGCCTCGCTGCAGTTGCAGTTACAGATACAGATACAGATACAGATACACACGCAAATGTTGATGGAGATGCAGATACATTTCAGGAAGTTTGGAAAATAATAACTATCGAATCTCAGGAGGAAAATATTTAAAAGAATTCTTCATTATCTTTGATTTAAGATGTAACTTCTATATAGATGTAATTCCACATAAAGTATATATTTCCCAAGTAACTATAATTTACTTCAGCTTCTTGATAGCATATATATTTTGCATTCCAATTGGAGCACCTTGAGTGCCAGTATTTTGTACACAACTGTACCTGTAGCATTGACACCATTGACATTTTGCCCTGCACCAAAGAGAAATTTGCATAATTAGCAATTAAGATGCGCTCAATTGCGATTGATAGGGCCCCAGGGACGGTTGTTGCTGGCGATAAGCCAAATTAATATCGAATTGGTATGGTGGCAAGTGTCTGTATTAAGGCACCTTCGATGTGGACGTACATATATCGAAGTCTTTACGATTTTGATATTCATTATTTTGTTTAATAAGAACAACATTTGGAACCATTTTCATATATAATATAAAATAATCATATTTTGACTATGCTACATATGTCCTTTGCCGATAATAACGATACTTATGCCTTTCTATATTCGATTGTTTTTTTTTTTATATATAACCAATTTCTGAGCTTAAGGTTTTAAAAAATGCAATTGTTTTTACAAATTTAAGCATATTTTCCATTCCAATCGATGCCCGATTTTGTATCGATATAAATCCCGATTTATTCGATATTCTTATGTAATATTCTACTATATCGGTGCATTTAGAGATATCTTTGTTTCTTTTTCGATATTTTATCGATTTTATTTTTTTATTTTGCTAATTGCAGATGGAAGCGCACGACCACGAGCACGGAGCGGGCAAGTTCGTCAAGGATGTGGCCCGCCAGGTGCACGACTGCAACAGCGACACGGATGTCATCAGTCCCACGGGCACCAGTAGCTCCGGCGGCGGCGGCGGTGGAGGAGCCAGCGGTGGAGCCGGCGGCGGGCCCGGGACGAGCGATGGCGGCCACCACAAGCGGCACCATAAGAGCAGCGCGTCGGCGATGGCCCGGGACGACGACAACAACAGTGCGGCCCACTCCTCGGACAGCAAGAGTCCCAGTCAGCGGTAAGTTCGATTTTGCGTCCCTCACACCCCTCACCCTATTGCCGAACCGAATAAACACCCACACATGCACTGAGCGAAAAAGGGCAGGAATTACGATTTTTGAAAGGAAGAGCTTACAAGCTACTCAAAAAAGAAACAATTGTGAAGTTTAAATTACAAAAAAAAAGGAACTGAGGAACTAAGAAAATTCTTAAGACAAATTTTGACTTTGGGTCTCATTTAATTCAGTTAATTAAATATTACTTTGACACGAGAAGTTTCAATCTAACGATGTTAATCGATTTAAAATATATAAACAAGAATAGAATTTCTATAAAAAATTAATTATTAAATTTAGCAAAGCTTTTTTAATTTGAAATCATTTAATATATAAAATGCGAAGGGTATTAATTGGTAAAATTAATTAACTTAACTTAAATTAACTCCTTTAGGAGCTAGTGCTTGCAAATATCGATATTTATCGATTTAAAATCGTAATACTTTTCGTAAAAACATCGCTTTTTTTGCAGCTCTAAGCGATCAAGTTAAAAATTATAATATGTAAACAATAATTCTCAATCAAAATTTCTTAAGGCAAAGGTTAGCTTAAATGTATATCCATTTCGCTCAGTGCACACACACCGACACGTGCGTAGCTGTAAAATAAAAGTTGAAAGCGGACTAAAAAAGAGAAACGAGAAAAAGCTAAAGAAAAAAGAGAAACGCAAAAAAAAAAAGGAGCATAACAAAGATGATTTATTCAAATCGTGCCAAGTTGTTACCAAACACATAAACATAATCCGGCTCTGCTTGCAGTCTACACACACACACACCCAACACCACACTCTACATTCCACACTCACACCCTAAGACCCACACCTATACGCACACACCACACTACACACACATATAGACACGTGCCGTAAGCGTAATTGATAAATGTGTAGCATACTTTGTTGGGCTTCGTACGCCTTGGCAGCTTTGTTGTACGCCGTATTTGATCAACCGTAAGCGACATCACATCCGTACTCGCATCCGTATCCGCAAGACAGCTGAAGAAACCCTGTCCTGGCCAAAGGACACAAAAAAACAGCTAAAAAATAGAACAAAAAAAAAATAGGACAAAAAAATAAGACAACTAAAACAAGCCCGGACCGATTCGAATCAACTCAATTAAATTAAATTAGCAATTAGCAAGTCCCCGCAACACACAGTCTACATCTGTGTGTGTGTGTGTATGATAATGTCCCCAGCATATCCTTTATATCCTTTGCGGTCGGCCGGAGTTTCGTGCGGCAGGGAAAGGGGAATTGAAATCTGAATGGGAATGTATGAATGTGAATGTGAATGTGAATGTGAATGTGAATGTTAATGGGAGACAGGGAGCAACATCAAAAGTTTTCAGTTCGGCTTCTGGTTAATCTAATCAGCAGCCAGAGATCTGTCCAGGAGGCAGCTCTATATACGGCAGACAGTGCGTTTCAGGGCTGTAAATTCAGTTTAAATTAAAGTTCGAATGGGTGCAAAGAGCTTACACCTCAAATGCCTTAAATATTTTCCTATTAATTATTCAGAATTTTAAGTATTTTAAAAATATAAAAAGCTAAGAGAGAGCTAATCAAATATTTCCAAGTTCCACTAAGTTATAGTTATTTTCATATTTTTTTTTTTCCTGTATTTAAACCTAAGTTTAAACCCACTTTCGAGGCCTTACAGTCACCGAACGCACTGTGTCCTCCTGCCCAGTAAATGTTGAGGTTTCCCCGAAGCCTGAACTTTTTTGCCTTTGCAGTTGAATGGAGCTGTCGCAATGAGATGTCGCAAGGACACACCCACACACAGTGACAACTTTTGTTTGTGTTTGTGTTTATTGTGCCATTGTGGTGGTGGCAAAAAGGAAATTAGCAATGACAATTAGCCGGGATTGTCCATGTCCGTCTTGGTGTGTGTTCCCTCTCTTTCTCCCTCTCCCTGAGTGTGTGTGTGTGTACATGATTTCATTAATTAACTTGGCCCACAAAACAAAAGCGGGAAAAGCGGAAGAGTTACACTCGTCCCTTGGGGCCAAGAAGTTTCACCAGCTCCTTGGGCTAATGTGCACTCTCCTTGGGCTAATCTTCGGGCACACGACTACACGCCATGCCACATGCCACATGCCACTCGACGCCACTCCAATCCAATCCCTCGGCTCAGAATCCACTCCAGAATGACAACCAGCAGCCGCACAGTCACACCGAACCACACACACACCGCACACCCACACACATCTAGGGTTGTGCCCCCGCTTCCCCGAAAAGAAAATGTTTATGTGGGGTCAACAATTTAATCAAAAGAAAACATGGCTTCCATTTTAACTACTTACTTATTTAGTTGACAGAATGTGTATGGTAAAGCCTATTTCTTCTTTATTTCTTTACCACGATTTGAAGTCACTTGAAAAGGAAAGAAGTTCTAGTTCTAGAGTTTTTTTGGTGTTTTAAGAGCCTTTAAATCAATTTCCTTAATTTTAACTGCAAAATTTATATTAAAGATTGGAAATCACAAAGAGAAAAATATAAATTTTAATTAGTACTCATTGTTCAAAAGATTTAAAATTAACTTTCTTTCATATTATCCAAAGAAATTTTTAAAGTGTTTTAAAATAAGTTGAAATTATGCTCCAAAGAACATGGTATTTTCTGCATTATTTTGTATTATTTATTACTTTAAATGATCTGAAATTGCTTTTTTCCAGTTTTAAGAACAACATTTGTTAAAATACTTAAAAGTGACTTCAAGATTTGTCTTATTAAATACCTAAAAATGCGTTTAAAGGTTTGAAATCACTTTATGCAATGCCTGAAAGTATGCAATGATACTTTATACTTTTCCCCAATTTCTCAAGTGATTTCAAATCCTTAAAAAAGAGTTAGTGCCAAAATGGAAGCCCAGTAGTCCCCATTGAGACCTTAAAGAATAATACTAACCATACATATGTATATATGTATATATGGCAACCGTGTCTGATCGTATGTAACCACTTTTCGGATCGGATCGTATGCAGATCCGGCAGCTCGTCGCTGACCAGTGCACAGCACCATCCGTGTGGCTGCACCGGTAGCACCACCACCATCAACACTAGTTTAAGGTACACAGAGAGGGATAGACTTATACTGGCGCCGGCACATCCTCATCCATATCAGCGGCGCCAGGTGCGCCTCCATGTGAACAGTCCGTCCTCCGACCAGAGTGCGTACACGCCGGTGGGCAGTGGCACTGGCAGTGGCAGGTCGCTGCCCGCCATGAAGACGCTCTCCTCGTTCATCAGCGAGCATCCCGAGGAGCTCTGTCCGGATGGTCACGGCCAGAAGCAGAATCAGTACGGGGATCCCGGCCACAACCACAACCAGAACCAGAACCAGAATGGCCAGCAGACAACGAAGTGGAAGAGCCTGCGTGCCGTGATGGCCTACTACTGCTCGCTGAGGCGCATCAAGAGGAAAGCCCCCCCCTTTCCCCCTCCCCCCCCCCCCCTCGTATATTCCATATGTACCAGTGTTCCACACTATATCCGTAATGCCTATATACGCGTTGTCCTAGCGATTAACTAACCCACAATTCACAGAGAAAGAAAAGCCAGAGAGCGACTAACGACTCTTCATATCAATTTGATGAAAAGGATTGAAGCTAATAAATTAAGAAATTGATATTTAAAATATTCTTAAAAACTTATATTATATTCTTGGAACGTAAATACTAAACAATTTCATGTTTAAGAACTTTTAAATCTATTTATGAGTATTCAAATGGCTGAAAATTCTTTAAATTAACTTTTAAAAGTTACTTAAGTTTATGAAGAAAATCTTTTTGAAAATTTAAGTATATTCTTATAAATAAATTCTTTATTTTTTGATGTCCTTTGCGTAACATTAAACACACACTATTAATGAGTTTTAAAATATTTAAATAAACTTAAAAAAGTAATGAAATGCTTTAGCTTAAAATATTTAAAATAAATTTGATATTTAGAGTATAAATTAATATGAAGACGAATGCCAAGTTAAGAGATTATTATACTCTGGCTCTCCTTTTTTTTTCTCTGTGCATCCCTTAATATATATGTGTGTGTGTATACTCTCCTGTGTGGGTGTGCGCGAGAGAGATCCTGGCTCAGAATAGTCCTCGATCCGCTCCCGATAAATGTTAATCGATAGCGGAGTCGATATATACTAACCGCATCCACCCAACTAACTCACATCTCTCGATCGAACCCCGCTCTCTCGCCCACTCACGCCCTCTCACTTTCACTCCCAGTCTGTCTCTGTCTCTGTCTCTGTCCCCCTACTAACCCAATCGTAGTGTATGAAACCTATGTGTAACTCTAATATATAACCCATATATCATTGATGTGTAAGCGAATGCCAGACCTCTCTCTCTCAACTCTCAACTCTCAACTCTCTGAACTGAACTCAACTCTGAACTAAACTGAAACTCAATATCGCCTGCTCGCTCTCGTTCGCTAGCTCTATCCCGCTCTCCTGTCACTCTCTCATAAGCCCCGCTGTCCTCTCTCTTTCACTTGGGTACAGTTAAGCCTCGTCAAGTGAGCAACTTTCGTTGAACTTTCGTGGCAAAGAGGATTTACGCATTTAATAAGTGTGGGAAAGCGTTTGACGGGGAATTCTCATTTATTAGCCATATGCATAAATAACGTGTGTGTGCATACCGTGCGGTGGGGAGCGGAGGTATCACTGTGCCATCTGCGGACACCCCGAGTACAGTAGTTAACCCCGCAACAAAGTTAGACCGGGTAAGAGGGGCCAAGAGGTGTCTTGGAAGGATATACATTTTACCACTTTCTGTTCTAGTTTCGGTTCATTTTTGGCAAAGGGCAACTTAAAAAGTTTGCTTCAGCTAAACAACTTGATGCCAACACACACACACGAACACACTCAAGTTTCTTGGCACTGAGAGAAAAATATATTTTCTATATATTATATATTACAAGTATGAGCTGTGTGAGAAGTCTGAGATGATATATCAAAGAACTAAGTAATTAATGTTTGTTCTTGTTCCTCCATTTCAAAATAATTACAAAATGGCCTTTGTTCCGTCTTCTAGAATTTCTCTCTTATATGCAAATGTTCCAAGTATAAAAAAGAAAGAAAACTTCCCGATTCTTTTAACGTCAAGAAAATTCACAACAAAAAAGATGATTCTAATACTTATATGTCCTTCACACCGAAATCAGAAAACTAAAAGTGAAATGAATATCAAAAATCTTAAAATATAAATTATTTAATATTTAAATACTTCTATACTTTTTCTCTCCGTGCATAAGTAAGGCCAGTAAATGAGGAACTTTTGCTGGCAAAAATCTCGGCAAACAGTCGAAAGTTTAAGTGGCTTTTGTCAGTGTGTGTTCTGTGTGTGTGTGTGTGTGTGCCTGAATCGATATGTTTAAGCTGCTGGCGCTGCAATGTAGGCGAACTTTTGACACAAATACACCAACACACCCCTAAAACACCAACACACACACACACACACATACCAACATATGCGCCTATGCATATGGCAACGAAATTCCACCCCTTTGCCCCGGCATTGTGCATGCGAAATGGGAAATTGCCTTCGCTCTCCCTCTGACTGACAACTTACAAAGAATTTGAATTTAGAAAATTGCAAATTTATGTAGGGAGCCGCCAAGTGAACACAATACCACCGAGGAGGCCACGGAGGAGCCTGCCAGAACTTGTGCACCACTTGCAGCAGGAGTCATGCCCCATCCTCCGATTTGATGCCATTTGATGTCGCCAGATTTTCCCTTTTTCCTTTTCCCTTTCCCTTTCACTTGCATAGATATTTGTATGTATGTTTGGTGCATGCATGTGGCACACAGCACCCCCAATTACCACCCCCCCAACACCACCTCCCGTAGGCGGTGCTGCGGTTAGGTAATTCCCTTACAAGCGACTCCTGATTCGCAATCAAATTCATTTGTTCGATCTGGCGATTGTGTTTTGATTTGCAAGCACTTGAAATGCCGCTCACATCCGGCGATGATATATATTTTGTTGGCTTTTATCGCATTGTCAGCAGCTCTCTCTCTCTCCTCTCCCTTTCTCTTGGGCTGCTCATTAACTAGGATGACCCAAAATAATTGGGGTATTACTCACGGGCAATAAGCCGCACACTCGCACCCACACACACACACACCCTTTGGAGGGTGTCACAAAAACCTAATTCGGGGAATTTGCGATTTACGAGTGCACTTGGCAGGCAAATCGCTTTTCTCAGTGCTTTCTGCTCTTAATTTTTGAGTTTATAAAATTTTGAAAAATATAAAAGTGCTCTCATTAGGGAGTTATCTAGGGAGGGGAAGTGCGACCTCTTCCCTGTCTTTGGAACTAAAGTTGAGCTAAAGAAGGTTATAAAGCATGTACAAAGTAGAAGTAGTTGTATCTTATTTCCGTTTTCCTTTCTGAACAATTCATTAATATGAATTTATACATATAATATTTATATGGAAATTCCTTTTAAACTTAAAATTCCCAACTGGTTCTAACATAAAGTGACAGTTGCGATTTGAGGTAAACATTTTTATGAGTAGAGTAGATTTCCCCGGAGAATTCCCGTGACACCCTGACACGATTTAAAATCAAGCTGGAAGCTTGGTGGCTCTCATACACTTTCGCCGCGTGTGAAGTGTCCCCAGACTGTTATAAATTTATCCCCATCAGCAGCAGCTGGGGGATAGCCGGGAAGCAGGACCAGGAGTTGGCCAAATGACTTGGCGGAATTTTTCAATTGTTGTTCCATCTGTATAAGTGTGTGTGTGTGTGAGTGTGCTCCATCTGGGCCATGATGTGCGGCCAGTCAGTCAAGTGGCGTACCGAACGCGATTGTTTAGCATTCCGTCCGGTCATGGCCTGCGGCTGGGATGGCCGCAAAAACCCAAAAACGAAAATCAAAAACAGAAAACAGAAGGCACAAAAATCGAAAATCTGCCTCGACCGCAGAATACCCTAATCATAGGATACATTTAGACGGCGGACTACTTTCTTAAATCAGTAGAGAATATTTTGGAACAGTATTCATTTTTAAAGGCAAAGATTATGGTTAAAAATATAATTTTAAGAGCAAAATAGTTATGATTTTCTTTTGGTAAAATATGAAATTAATTAAAATGCTCAAAAACACCGATTTAATAGATATCAAATGCAAAATAAATTTCCAGAAACAACTGTCAGTGTAGAAACAATGGAATACCCTTTTTGCTTGTGGCAAAAAATCATAGCATACTTACTGGAGCCTTGTGTTTCTTGGGTATTTTTTGTGGTCCTTCAAGGTTTGTCCCCGTCATACCCTGTAATGAGTGTTAAAGCTTCGGAAAGAAAGAAAAACGTGATGCCAGGGAATCGAGACAGAGGCGTTAATTGAAATCCGGCTTAGGCACCGAATCGCCGGTTAACCCCAGAGCGCCCCCAAATCGGACATCATGCAGCCATTAAACAATAACAATTCCAGGCGACCACACATGGCCACACACACTCGGCACACTCGACACACTCGACACACTCGCTGAACAAACAGGAGAGTCCTTTAACATTTCGCTGGATGATTTGTGGTGCAATAAAGAAGGCCATTTAATACCCGGGGCCCAGCTCTTTAACCTTTTCGAGCCCGAGCCCGAACCCGAATCGAAACAAAACGAATCGAATCGAAATCGAAGAAGCGAGAGAAATTGGGAAACGCCAAAACTAACAAGCTCATTCTCAATTTATATTAAATCGAAAGTCCACAAATGGCTCAGC
This sequence comes from Drosophila punjabiensis, assembly GCA_008042585.1. Lineage (NCBI taxonomy): Eukaryota > Metazoa > Arthropoda > Insecta > Diptera > Drosophilidae > Drosophila > Drosophila punjabiensis. Next base: position 204,575 of record VNJR01002069.1, on the reverse strand, counting down.
TGACCCCAAAACAACAATGGGGTCAGGCCCCCCACACACACACACACACACACTCTTATAATATATGTTATATATATATATTTGAGCGGGGTAATCTTATCGTGCAGCAAGCCTTTTTCCGCTTGGCTGAAATGGACTGGGCGCCGGGCTAGCCATGGGTTAACGCCGGCAAAATGCGGGAAATGCGGCCAAAAAAGCCCCTATATATATGTATGCGTATGCGTATCTGTCTCTGTCATACCCCCCATCTCTCTTTCTCTTTCTCTCTCTCTGTCTGTCTATCTATCTCTTTCTATTTGTGCGGAAATATATATGTATACTACTTCATATATCTATTTCTATCAAACAACTCACACAACAAATTAAATCAAAACCAAATGAATACAAAACAAAAAAATATATATATATATATTTATGTTAAGCCCAGGAAAACAATATCAAGCAGGAAATAGCGAATAGAAAATAGAAAGAAAATATATATATACAAATGAAAATAAATGCAAAATAAAAGAAAACAAAAAACAAAACAAAAACAAAAACAATAACAAAAACAATGACAATGAAAATGAAAAACTTTCGAAACTCGTTTAGGAAATCGCGTATCGGAGATGGAGCTTCAGATCCAGATTCCGATTGGTAAGTTTATTCTCTTGCGTTCTTTATGATTTCTCGGTTTTGTCTCTGCACACACACACACACACACAAACACAAACATAGCGAATACAAACATAAAACACACATAACGAGCTTTGTTCTGCTTTTGATTTGATTATGATTGCGATTATGATGATGATGATGATGATGATGATGGCGATGGCCGTTGATAAGGATGATCTCGGCATGTGCGCGCTTTGCATTTGAATAGGCCGCAAAAAGCAGCAACAGAAACATATATATACCAACTAACAAATACATACAACAAAAAAAAACATATATATATTGCATATATAAATATATAAATAATAGCGAGTAGAGGGTTTTGAGCAGGTCCAAAACCGCAGCTCCCACCACCAAAGACACCCATTCCAAGTACACCCAAGAACACCCTGTAAAAAGCCAACAAGGAGACACGGGACATACCTCACACACCCCACACCCACACCCACACACACACCCACAGTATACACCTATAGCTATCATTGTTTTCCTTTGGTTTTGTCTTTCGTTTAGCTAAAACTGCATTGCTACCAATCGCTTTCGTTTTTCGTACCTCATCGTGTACCACACGACGTATGCGTAATAACTTAGCCACCGCTGTAAATATATAGAAACAATGAAATTTAGCCAAAAAAAAACCAAATAAAAAACAAATAAAAACCCCCCCTGAGGAGACGAATTAAAAACATAAAAGCAAGCCCTAAACCGTATGAAACATTTGATATGCTGAATGCGAACAATAACTGTGCATAAATTAAGCCAAAAAACCAAACCAAAATCCAACTAATGCATCAGCAAGCATCACCCAAAAACAAAAAAATATATCCAAACTGTACATATGAACCATGTATATATACTATATAACTATATGTATACATAAGCCGAATCAAATCGAATCAAACCTAGAACCCTAGATGCTATAGCAGAACAGACGATTGAATGGCGACCCTGAGCGCGGCTTGAGCAAAAGTTGAAAAAAGTGGTAAACCCCATTCCCATCCCCTTCCCCATCTCCGTCCCCCTGTCCTTTGTAGATCTAGTCCTAGATCGAGTTCGTATATACGAACTCGTGCTCGTAGTGCTTAGCTATACTCTTGCCCCATGTCACTCCTCACTCCATCTCTCGCTGGAGTTTCGTATGGTAATTGTCGTCCGCCTGTCCGGGTTTAGTTTGTGTTTTAAAAGTACATAAATTACAATCACTACTGATTGATGACGGTTTACATTTTTTGTATGTATATTATTTACGATTTTTGTTTCTTTTGTTTTCCTTTTTTTTTTAAAACATTTTAAGCATTATAAATGATGCCAGGCGGTAAGGAACACTGAGAAAACCATAAATCAGGACGTTATTCAAGTGTGCCGTCTTGGCCAAATTTTATTTACATTTAAGAAGGGAAATAATGTTTCTTTGTTATTTTATTTATTAAAAAATAAGCAACATAAAATGATAGAAAACGTATAAATTACGTGTTAATTGTTCATATTGATAATCAGTGGGGAAAGTTAGGTCTCTAAAGGAATATCATAAAACTCAGCTTGTGGAAATATATTCTTTAAATTTTAGAAATTATTGTATGTAAGGCAGTCAAAAAATTAGCTTTTAAAAATTTCAATTGTTTTTTGTTAAAATAAAAATTATATATAAACATAGAAAAGTTTCTTTGCCATTGAAAATAATTTAAATTACAGATTTATTTAATTAGAAAACTTATATTTTTTCCTTTTTAAATTCAGAGATATTTAAATGCAAAATCAAATGCTTTTCCTTTCAGTTTTTCCTTAGTCTGTCGAAAGCTTTAAGCGTGATTAATGAAGATATAAAGACTTAGCTCAGAACCAGTTCCAAGTCTGATTATATACCCTCGCCGGGGGCAAGAGTATCCCTAGCTTCGGTCTGCCGGGGCATTATTTTTCTGCTTTTGTTTTAATTTTTTACGCTTTTGCTTTTAATTGTATAAAAACTTTGCAGTTTCAGTTTCCTCTACGGGGTTTTCTTCACCTCGAGAAAAGCGAGTTCTCAGTTTTTGCTTTTTTTTTTTGCTCGCTTTTCCTTGGTTTTCCAAAAAAAGAAGAAAGAAAAAAAGAAAACACCTGGCAGACAGTTTAACACTTTTCCAACCCCAAACCCAAGGCCGCCGCTGCCGCCAAGAGCTATTTATATCGATAGCGGAGAACTCTTGGCCACTTTTCCCCCCCTACTCACTCTCTCTCTCTCTCTCTCTCTCTGTCTCTGTCTCTCTGATTTTCTCTTTCGCTCTCGGTCTGTCTCTGTCTCGCTGCTGCTGGCGCTGCTGCTATTGCTGCTGCTGTTCAAATTGTTTTCCAATTGCAATTTTCCTCATTTCCCGTCGATTGCATAACGCCTATGATTGTGATTTCGTTTGATTACATTTGATTCTATATTCGATTTGAGTTTGAGTTGATTTCGTTTGCCACTCTCGAGCACATCTATCAATATCGATAAATATCATTTGTAGATTAATGGAAATATCGATGACTAGCCATAACTATTTATGTATTTTCCGCATGCCCATCTCTCTCTCTCTCTCTCTTAGCTGTCTGTTGCTGTTACTGTTGCTGTTAATCTAACCGTTACCGTTACTGTTACTGTTAATCCTACCGTTACTGTTAGCGTTAACGTTACCAATACCGTTGCCTGCCTTTGCGTTACGGTCTTTTGGGTTTCTCCCCCCTCCTTGTCTTGCCACTAAGTATGCGTAACATAGTTCGTATTGTGTAGCCCGTAACCCATTACCTGTAACCCGTAACCCGTAACCCGTAGCCCGTAACTGTTCACCGAGTAGCGTAAGTGTTTGATGTTTCGTGTTACGTAAGTGATTAAGCTCTCTCTCTCTCCATAAGGCACAACCCGTAACGTGAGCGCACGCTTAGTAGGAAAGATCTGTCTTTAGTTGCAAACCATTATCCCGCAACCCCTTTATCCTTAAAAAAAGAAACTAATTTTAGTAGTTTGTTTGTGTGAGACAATCCCTTTTTCCTCTCTTCTAAAGGACCTCTAGTTTGTAATCTTCAATTCATATATAAATATATATATTTCTATTTGTGTAAATCTTCTTCGAAACAACTAAAAACAGGACGCGTTCGAACCAACGCTGGATGAAGCTGCGCACAACCGTGCAAATCTCATCGGCGATACAGAAGAAACCACCGCTCAAGCGCGAAGATTCCTTCCTGAAGCGTTTCTCGACTAGACAGATACCCGAAACACAGGTCGGTTCGATTAATAATTAGTTATTAATTATAAATATATAATTAATTTAATCAATTTTCCAGGAAACTGTTGAAGATACGGGTTCAGAAAGTGCCTCCGGTGACGTCGACAAGAGTGTTAAGCGACGGCGACGCTATCTGCAGAAACGACGATCGGTCGTTAATCCAGATGAGAATTTTTACTTCTATTGGTTAATGATGTTAACTGTATGTGTTCTATATAACCTATGGACCCTAATTGTGAGGCAGAGCTTTCCCGAACTGCAGGTGAGTGCGAAGGCGGCTTATCTTGTTGCCACGCTTTTCTCTTCTCTATTTTGTTCCCTGTCCAGCTTTTGGCGTAGCGTTTTTCCTTTCATTGTGACTTCCATTTCGCATTTTCCCTCTGGAAGGACCTTTGTACGTCCTTTGTGTAAGCCAACACCCTTTTGTCATTACGCGCCAAAAGGGTTTCGCTTGGTAACGGCAAACGGCAGTTGGCCAACTGTGTTCCCTGTAAATGGATAATGGGAAAGGAGAAAGGAGCAGAGAGGGCATCCCCGGGTCACCACCTGCCAGTGTCTGTGCCAGGTCCTGTGCCTTTGCCTGTGTGTGACCGACGAAATTATCCGCTTTTTTATCTGTTTGCTCCTGGTCTTTGCCTTGTAATGACTCAATTATAAGACACGCAGTCGGGCGGCCTGGGCAAATGTTTGTTTATGGCCCAGTTAGCTGTGTTTTCGGTTAGAGCCGGTGTTTGCCATCAGATTAGAGCGGGGGAGTCGTGTTGACTTTGACCTTTAGAACGGCCGCAAAAGTAGTCCCGCATTTGCAATTGTCAACTGCATTCGCCGCTTAATTACCCTTGACCTGGCCATAAAAATAGACCCGAAAAGAGCACACAAAGCCCACTCAGCCCACACAGTCCACTCAGTCCATCGAGTCCTCCCCCACAGACACCGTTAAACGTAACATCCTTTCTCATTTTTAATCCTGGCGCTATTCCCGGACAGCAAGCTGTGCCCACGTTCTGGCTCATCTGCGATTCGATGACAGATGTTGTATTTATCCTAGATATAATAGTTCAATTACGCACAGGCTATCTGGAGCAGGGCCTAATGGTGAGTATCGATTGAATATTAAATTGCATTTGCTATTTATAAAGATTAAGAGTGTTTTGACGGTTGATACTTGCTGTGATATGTCGTCAAAGGGACTGTTTCATCGAAATACCTGAGTTAGAAGCGATTACATTGACTTATTTGTTAAATAAATAGAGGAGAGACATTAACAATACCTGTTCTTCTCGAAATATTTACTTTATTTGCATTGAAATCATTGATTTATCGATTTATAAATGTTCTATATATTTTATTTGAAATTGATTTTTTGATCTGAAAAACACAATTTTTTGTATAGAAAGTATTTTCGATTTAAATCGATTTGTTTTTCAAATTTGTTAGAAAAAATCGATTCACTGAAATTCGATTTATTTCCAGTGCTACTATATACCTATAAATTATCGATTTAAAAATGAATAAATACGTTAAATAATTATTGACATTTATTGTAAGCTAAGCTATTTTAAATGTATCGATTGATTTTCGATAGATCTGCTAGAAATCGAATATTGAAGAAGAACTGCACGCATATCGATGTTAATTAACTAAATAATGCAATGAGCTTCCGACACTTTTATATTTTCTATCGAAATCAAATCAATTGAAAACATAATTCATAAATCGGATAGTATTTAGCTTTCCGCAATATTTATTAATTTTTATTTATTTATAAATCCCTTAGGTATACGACGACAAGAAGCTGGCCTGCCACTATGTCCACTCGCGCGACTTCATCTTCGATATGATAGCGCTGATACCATTGGATCTGCTGCAGCTCAAGATGGGCACACATCCGCTCTTGCGTTTTACGCGCTTTTTTAAAGTGGGTTCTCGGTTTTGAAACTAAATTCCCTTAATTCTCTCCAATTAACCCTTTTTTAGGTTTATCGATCTGTGAGATTTTATTACATCGTAGAGAGTAGAACAGTTTGGCCAAATTTATGGCGCGTTGTTAACCTAATTCATATCCTGTTAATACTGGCACACTGGTTCGGTTGTTTCTATTTTTTACTCTCCGAGGCGGAGGGTTTTCAGGTGGGATAAATGTGTATTATTTTGATTTATAAATCATATTCTGTAGATTAATGCATATATATGATTTTAATATTTGTAAATAATATATTCTTATAATTAATTAATTAAATTCCCTATCCTGCAGGGCGATTGGGTGTATCCATATCGACCCGGGGACTATGCGACCCTGACGCGCAAGTATCTGGGCAGCCTGTACTGGTCGACCTTGACCCTGACGACCATCGGGGACCTGCCCACGCCGGAGACGAATGCAGAGTGAGTATTAAATATATAAATCGAATATTAAAGCAATTGGAGATTTGATAAAGCTTCAAATCATGCCTAAAAGTATGCACTGTAAAATGTTGCATACTTTTAGACAGATTTCTGAATGAATTTAAAACTCCAGCGAGGGAGGGTTTTTATTAATCATTAATTATAATATTAATCAACCATCAACAATCACCAATCAGACCGAACTTTTCGGTGGACGGCCCACGATCAATACCTAGGCGAGGCATCAAGTCGCGACTGCTTCAGTTTGGCTCTAGCTATGGGTACGAGACTCACCTAACCAAGATAACTAACTAACTAACTAATAACGAACTAAGTAACTTAGTCACTGCCTTCAGCAAGGTCAATCAAATCAAATCGAGCGAATATCATGCAATTTGTTTGGGGGCTGTCCACCGATTCGGATTCCTTGGCGTTCTTCTTTTCTAACTCAAATCCCCAAATCGATCTGTTGCTAACTCTGCCCTTTGCCCCCATTAAAGCGTTTGGCATCAAAGTTTTCGAAAGCGTGCGACAGCCTTGAACAATTCCATTGATATTTGTGCCTTTGGCTAACTTCAAAAAAAACAGAATATATTTTTATTGCGAACACAACATTTTGTTGACTTTCGAAAACTTTGATTGAGCTTGCAAAACGGAGAAAGTGTTTGAGAGAGAGAGCGAGTGGTCAGTGGGTTTGTTTATAAACAATTTAAAAAATAAAGGTGGCATACAAATAAGTTAAAAACTCAAGTATTTTAATGGAATTTGAATAAGTTTGAAAATTGTAATTAAAATAAACAAATTCTATTAACGTTCGTTATATTAATTTAGAACAATATCTATATTCGTTGCAAGATTTTTTTCCTGTAAATTAATTAATGTAAATTATTAACAGGACAAAAAATTTTATAAACAAAAATGGAAAAGACGAATGTATAAATATTCTGTTAAAGTATTTAATTCTATAGCATACTTTTCAACATAATTTTAAAAGATTTAAATTCTTAGGTTTAGAATATTTCAGACTATATCCTGTATCAAGGCACTTTTTCAAGGATTTAAGCAAACCCTTTATTTGTATGCCACCTCTATTAATTTTTCCAATCAAAGATAATTCAGAAAGTGCTCTTTGAGTACAACCTTCACCCATGGCCACTCTCGCTCTCTGTCCTTCAAATTACATCCTGTCATGTGTGTGTCCTGCTAATTGATGGCCACACCCGTGCGCCCTTCTCTCTTTCTCTATATATTCACAGATATATTTTTACGATCGTTAGCTATTTGATTGGTGTTTTTATCTTCGCGACCATCGTCGGCCAGGTGGGCAATGTGATAACGAACCGTAATGCGAATCGCCTGGAGTTCGAGCGCCTGCTGGACGGGGCCAAGACCTACATGCGCCACCACAAGGTGCCCTTACCATGCCTTATATATATATATATATATATATATATTCCTATTCCGATTCCTATATGTTCTGTGTCCTCTGCAGGTGCCCGGTGGCATGAAGCGTCGCGTGCTGCGTTGGTACGACTACAGCTGGTCCCGCGGCAGGATACAGGGCGGCGGTGACATCAACACGGCGCTGGGCCTGCTCCCCGATAAACTGAAAACCGAACTGGCCTTACATGTCAATCTCAGTGTGCTGAAGAAGGTGACCATCTTCCAGGAGTGCCAGCCGGAGTTCCTCCACGATCTGGTGCTCAAGATGAAGGCCTATATCTTTACGCCGGGCGACTCCATCTGCCGCAAGGGTGAGGTGGCCCGCGAGATGTTCATCATTGCGGATGGAATCCTGGAGGTGCTTAGCGAGACGGGCAAGGTACTGACCACCATGAAGGCGGGTGATTTTTTTGGCGAGATCGGCATACTCAATCTGGATGGATTGAACAAGTGAGTTTCTATTTTTGTAAATATTCCAAATATTCTGAATATAAATAAATACTTCCTTTTCATAGACGCACGGCGGATGTTCGTTCTGTGGGTTACTCGGAGCTGTTTTCGCTCTCCCGCGAGGATGTGCTGGCTGCCATGAAGGACTATCCCGATGCCCAGGAGATCCTGCAGACGCTGGGCCGAAAGCGCCTGATGGAGGTGCGCTGCGTGAACAAAAAGTATGCCAAGGCACAGAGCGACAAGGAGGCGGCAGCCTTTGCAGCCGCCCATCCGCACCACCACCAGAGCCACCAGGGCCACCACCAAGGACAGGTGCATCAGAGCGACAGCAGCGAGAACAGTGCCTCCAAGAAGATCGTGGACAAGCTGAAGCACGATGTCAAGGGGTTCCGCAATGTGCTCAAGAAGTCCAGGTGGGAGTGAGTTGTCTGCTTATATCTGTATTTTGCCAAATGTTTTATTTTATTTACAATATTTATTATCTTTTATTAAATCATATTTTCCGATATTGTAGGACCTCGAGAAAGAGCGACGAGTCCTTGGAGATGCAGCCACTGCATAATACATCGCCGCGCGGCAGCAAGATCATGCTGAAGCGCATGTCCCGCGTCCGATCCGACGAGAAGGATGCGGACAGTGCCGAGGCCAAGGACGAGCTGCACGACAAGACCCCGAGCCCCATTGGCGCCGGGCTGCCGCTGCTGCAGCGCCTGCGGCTGCTCAAGGAGAAGCAGGTGAGAGGCGAGGCACTGCCACGGGCCACTGTCGGGGCCACCAAGTCACCGGAAACCACAGCTCTCCTGGTTATACGCCCACAGCCACACATACACTTCACACACACACACATATGCTCACCTCTGCTCGACTTTCGTTTTGACATCCAAAAACCAACACACACACTCACACACACACACACACACATTTTGCCACATTTTCGCATTTTCACATTTCCCCCCCAAAACTGGAAATGGCTTTAAATGGTTTTTCTCCCACAAGACCCACAGACCAACACACACAGAGCAGTGAATGAAGAGCTTGACAGATGGAAAAACAACACACACAAAACACACACACAAACACACACACACACTCACAAACACACACACACACAGCACAGAGTCGGAAAAGCCGCCTGTTCGAAGACAACAAAAAATTGATTAACTGGAATGGAGCTTGAAATCGTTATCAGAAGGGGAAACTGTTGGGGTGTGAGGGAAAAATTCATATTTTGAGCTTCGGGGAAATTCCGGGAACTTTCTACAAGTCGGATTTATTATCCAACCATAAACCATCATGTTCAAGTTTTTAGATTTAAAATGAATGCTTTATGCTTTTGGTTTTAGCCAAACCTTAAAACAATCTTATAAACATATCGATAAATATCGATTTAAAGTCCCTAAAATGCTTATATTTACAGTCATCTTAAGAGCAAAAAGAAAATTAAAGTTTAACTAAATTGTATATATCGATAAATATCGATTTAAAGTCCCAAAAATGCTTATATTTACAGTCATCTTAAGAGCATTTTATATCCAAAAATAAAAATTAAAGTCAAATTAAAATGTATAACAATAACATCTTAATAGACTTCATTTTCAGTTTCCTATCTTACAACAATAAAGGTGGAATATTTTTAGGTGCTTGAAATTTTGATGCGATTCATTTTGTTTGCGATACTTCATATCGAACCTTTTCTCTCGATAAACAATAACAACACCAAGTTAGCTCACTTCGATAAAATTCATTTAAACGGCCTGATAAACTTTTAAAGACAGCTTTCCTCTGGTGAACACGGTATACCACATTCCAGTATTTAATTTAAATCTTAAATAATAAAGAAATGAACACTCACTACACACACACTTAACACAGACTCTGACTCTGGCATTTGTGTACATTGTTTCGAAACCATTGTAATGCAGTTTGTACAAGTTGTTAGTGCACCCAAAACAAAAACAAAAGCAAAACAAAATTAAAATAATTTAAACAATCCACTTAAGATCAGTGTGCTAGTCCCGACGATCTTCTTCATCATTGCAATCCAGCACGTAACGCAATTAAAGCTTAAAAAATAAAACTGAAAACAAAATAATTAATGCAATAATTATGTAGGAGAAATTGTAAAAAAATTTCGTTGCGAGAAGATTTCATATTTAAATTCACACACTTCCAGGCAACGGAAATCAGTTGAATTTGAAAACAAAAAAAACAGAGACTCCTCCATAGAACTGGTGTCTGTTTTCCGAGCTTTACTAGATGCTTTCCATAGTGTTTTCCCCTGCTTCCGCTTTAGTGACTAATACCTGTGTGTCTCTTCTCCCGTTTATGATTTTCCAACGGAACAGGAGCTCTCTCCTTAGAGATATATGTATATATATATAGAGATATATATATTTATATAGATCCAAGAGTACTTTACAGTAGGACACCATTGACATCTCATGATTTTTTATTTGCATTTATCGTTTCCACTTTACGTTCTGCTATCGTTTAGCTCGATCAATCGATTAATCGATGCGATCGAGACCCAGAAATTCGTGTTGTATGTAATTAATCCCCAGCTCCTAAACAGTAGTTTTGTATGTGTCTTTATGTGTCTTGCACTAGGATCGCGAAGAGCGAGCTGTTAAGTCCACACCACCACAGAAATCTCCACCTCACTCACATGTAACGTGTACGTTATCGCCGCAGGAATCGATCCAGGAGGAGCCCGAACGCGAGTTCAGCGAAGGCTTTCCCCTGATCCAGCGACTGCAGCAGTTGAAAATTAAGAACGAGCCGCAGGCCAACGCCGCCGAACCCGGCGTCGTCATGGTAAAGCAAAAAATTAATTAATCGAAAAACAAACCGATAAAAAAAAGTACAAATAACTCGAAACCAAAAGTAGTAATCAAAATCGAAAAATATCTCTTAGAAAGCACAAATTCCCCCAGAGAAATAAAAGAAACCTTGCAACTTCTTCCTTAACCTCTGGTTAGCCCAAACGGAAGGTTAACCAGGGGTTAAATCAACTTGAAACCTAACCAGAGAGTAAGGAATACTTCTTACCTTTTGTATCGTTTCTTATAACTCCTTGAAGGGACATTAATTAATGAAATGTTACATTATATAAAAAAGTTCCTGTTAACTTAACGGAGAGTCAAGTAAAAAGGGCTGCCTTACCCTCTGGTTTATCCTTAAAACTGTAACCGTTAAGGCAGAAGGGTCAACTTAACTGGAGAATATGATACTACAAATTTTGAACGTTAATTAACTTTAACCTATTTAAAGGGAACGTTAAATTGATAGTCTTATTCTCTGGTTAAGTGCAGGAAAATGCTTAAAGGGAGCATGGGATAATGCCAATTGATCCTCAGCTATTAACGTGCTCATCAATCTCTCTTTCTTTAATCCTTGATCCCAATCCCCCATAATCCCAGGTCAACACGCCGCCCAACATAAGCAGCAAGATCGATTCGCACTTCGGAGCCTCGGCCTCAGGCTCAGCCATGGGAGTTCCAGGCGGAGCCAACGGAAGCTCCAGCTCGACCACGTCCGGGGGGCAATCGCTGACGGTGGCCCAGATCAAGCCCATTATGAAAGTGTCCTTTAAGCAGAAGATCCAGCAGCTCCAGGGCGGCGGTAGCGGTGGAATGTCCAGCAGCTCGCCGGGTCCCAGCACTGGAGCCATTGCCAAGAAGGAGCCGCCCAAGTCGCTCGCCTTGATGGCCAAGCACGAGGATACGATCACGGCTGGAGCGGGACTGGGCCTGGGAATGGGAATGGGAATGGGAGGTCCGGGAGGTCCTGGCATAGCCACCATATCGAAGAGGGTGGTAAAGCCGCCTGGCCACCGGATAGGCATGACCATTGGCACGACGCCGCCAATGCAATCGGACACGGACACCGACGGCACACCCATCAAGCCCTGGTCCAAGCTGAAGCTGGCCACGCTCATGTCCTCCAGCTACACCAGCCTGACCAACTGCTCGCCCACGGATGAGCCCGGGACGCCGCTGAAGAACTATTCGCTGAGCAACATACCGCAGCAGATGGAGCAGCATCCGCGACCGCCGCAGCGCCATCACAGCGCCAGGAGCAGCTCGCGCTCGCCGCGGCACCATCATCATCACCATGGAGCGCATCATCATGGCCACAGCTCGTCCAGCACCACGTGCTCGTCGGGAGCCGGCGGCCAGCGGCGGGAGCTCAACCAGCTGGGAATGGGGACGACAGGCAATGGTGCCACCTCCGCCAGACGCGACTGCCTGCGCCTGCAGAAGCCCGAGCAGCACCTGCCCGACGGCGAACTGTCCGAGCTGGGCGGCAACGGGGGTCGAAGGAAGCTCTACCAGAGCGTGTTCGATCTGTCGCCGGAATACTGCGGCCTGCCCTTTGTCAAGCGCCTGAAGATCCTCAACGAGCGCCAGAAGCTGGCCGAGCTGGAGCGAGCCCTACAGACGCGCAGCTTCAGCCTGGACTGCTCCAAGTCCGGACCGGACAGCCGGGTGCCCATCACGGAGTCGCTGTATCGCTGCTATAGCGACACCTCCGGCATCTACTCACAGTTCCTCAGCACCTATGAGTCCACCACCAGCTCCACCTCCACCTCGATATCCACGAATACATCGGCATCCGCCTCGGCCTCGGCCTCGGCCTCAGCTTCGGCTTCCGCTTCTGCCTCGGATAGCAACTCCAGACAGCTGCTGCAGTATGTCCCACTGCCACTCAGTCCCGAGTCCAATGAGACGCTGGAGCGGCGCAAGCTGAAGAGCATACTTAAGAAGCTGCAGAAGGGCACAGGCAACGGCGGGCAAGAAGAGGAGATCCAGCCAGGAGGATCAGGAACAGGATCAGGAGCGAACAACAACAACAACAGCAGCATCAGCTCGAAGGGGCCGGTACAGGGACAGGGCTTGGGACTGGGACTGGGACAGGGTCAGGGTCTGCCCGCGGAGCCCACCGTGGAAGGGTACGTGGCTAGGCACAGTAAGCTCTTGAAGAGTGTAACCTTCCATTCCACTCTTTCCAGCCCGCCCGCCAGTGCCAAGGAGGAGTATCCCTTCGGCGGCGGTGGGACAAATAATAGCGTTGTTGGCCATGTTGGTACCGATGTACCGAGTGCCACAACAACAACTCCTGCTCCTACTTCTACTCATACTCCTAATCCGAATTCGCGCGCGGCCAACAGTGCGTATACGTATCCACTTCCGCTTCCACTTCCGCTTCCGGTCAGCGGGCTTCCGTCACCGATTTCAGCAACATTTCCGGCTCCGATAGCGGCATCGGTCCCAGCACAAAGCACGGTTACGGGCGGCAACGAGACGAGTGTCTGGTCGCCGACGTTGACGTTGGTAACGCCCACGAATTCGCCGCAGGAGAGCTTCGCGTTCGAGCTGCTGCGCCCCACTCCTGGCCAGCTGCAGCAGTTTCGCGAGCGCGATGGCGGACTCGTTGCTGGTGTTGGCAGCGCCTCAGCGTCCGGCGCTTCCGGTTCCTCCACATCCGCATCCGCATCCGCTTCCGCAACGGCATCAACTTCGTACATCGTAGAGTCGAAATCGCAGAGCGAGTTCCACGCTCAGTCCACCACCACCACAGATTTGAATTTGAATTTGCAGCTCAGGCAGAACACGACCAGTGCGATGGGCCTGGGCTTGGGCCAGGGCCAGGGACTGGGACTGGGACAGGGTCCAGGGCCGCATCATGAAGGTAAATATATCCGCTTCAGAGCGTTACTAAGAAACCCCACCATCAGAAAAAAACCAGAAACCGAAACGCTAGCCAAAACAAGAGCCACGCAACGCAACGCAACGCAAAGCAAAGCAAAGCATCGCTTGTCACTCCCAATAAAGTATATTGAAAAGCCACACGCTTTATTTATTTCGATCATTATTTCTATATATTGACACCACATCAATATCTCTGTATACATATCGAAACACTCAACACTTGTGCATGTCCTGGGAGTCACAAACACGCACAGACTCGTACAACTATGCGGGATAAACAGAATAAGATGCGTAACGCTTTGCGATTTCATACGAATTTCATAGCTAGCTAGCTAGACAAACAATTTTATATTGTATATTAATAGAATTCAAATATCTATGCTCGTTACGCATCTTATTCTTTTTATAATCTTCGCTAAACACACACTCTCTTTCTTCGCTTTGCCCGGCTTTTTTTGGAAAGTTTCCTATACTCTACATTTCTCTTACAAACTAATTGATCTTTAAACTAAAAGTAACATCTAAATTGCATTTGTTAAACTCTTCTTCGCATGAAGTACACGCTTAAGACCTGTAAAAGTTTGTACAAATGTCTTGAAATCATGTCTGAACTTGTAAACGAAGCAGCGGCTGCAATTTTAATTGATTTAATCAAGTTTTAACGTGTTGTAAAATATATAAAACTCAAGGGTTCTTATTATGGAATATACATATAAAATTAAAGCATTGCAACCGCTGTCATGTTTACAACCCATCCAAGGATAACCACTAATCATTTTTTAAGCAAAGATTTATTTATTATTTATAAATATTTATAAACTATGTATATATAAACCCCAATCGAAGCCAGGCTCTCTTGCTGTGTGTTAACCCCTAACTTTCCAAGGTTTCGAGCCAATTAAGCCCGAGTTTAAGCATATAAAAACTAAGCCAGGATCAGCAATGGAATGGACAGATCCTGAAAGTATTCCCCGAGCATGAAACAGAGCTTTTGTAAATAAGAAACCTTGAAAAAGGAAGAACATAATCATGTAAATAATAATAATTCATAGAGATTCGGGCTGAGTCCTTGATGGAGCACACTTGTATGACAATGGTAATGATAATGGTATTGGTATTGGTAATGCTAATTGGTAATGCTTATTGGTAACTGTAATGACAATGGGAATGAGAATGTGTAAATAATACAAAAATAATAGCTGATGGGAAATGTCACTGCAAATGGAATTACATTACAATTTTCAATATTCAATATTCAATCGTCTGCAGTGGCATTGCCCACAGTCTTCGTCTTCGTTGTGCTTCGAAGCCTTACAGGACAACACCTGGACTTCCGTGGAGCTAAATAGCATGTAGTGGCAACAGAGAAAACGCTTTTACACCCACAGCCAATAAACTTGAGTATTTGATGTAGTTGAACTCTGGAAAAGAAATTAATTGAATGTCTTTCTCACCGTAAATGCAAAACTCACGTCAACACAATTGTTACCCGTATGTCCAGTGTCCCCGTTGATCCCTGCTCCTTGCTCCTCTGATTAACGTTAAGCTTATCCCTTGATTGTTCTCTAACCATGTCTCATTTTAATCTTAAAGGCTTCCCGGAGGCGCAGGACTACTTCAATCAGATCCTCAGCGGCATCAATCACGTGATCAAGACGCACATGAACGAGATGCACTCCAAGTTCGAGACGCAGTTCTCCAGCATGGCCGGGGAGGTGCGGCGACGCGATGCCATCATTGCCCAGCTGCAGCTCAAGCTGCGCTCCATTGAGCAGAAATCCTCGTCTTCAGCGCTACCGGTGGCCACATGCTCGTCCTCCGCCGCCTTGGTCCTGCCGCTCAGTCGGCGCCAGAAGAAGATGTCCCAGTTGTCGGTGGACGATGACGAGCCGGCCGAGGACGAGGACAACAGCAGTTCCGGCTCCTCAGCGGAGCTTCTGTTTATGGTAAGAGAATCAGAGAATCTCTACGGTTGGGAGCCCTGGAAAAAAGTTTAAATTAATAAATTATTGCAGCGCGGCGACTCCCTGGACACGGTGTTCACTTCGTCGCCACCCATCCAGGGCGGCAGGCGTAGCATATCGCCGGGCTCGGGTCGGGGACCCAGCCGCCATCATGCCGCCTCAGCGAATGCCTTGAACTGCCCCAGCAGCTACTACGGCGGACCAGGATCGCTGAGCTCCCGGCATGCCCAGAGCCATCCCAGCTTTTACTCCGGCCAGGGCAACGGGCGCAGCAGCAGCCGTGGAGGCGGAGGTTACCGGGAATGGAGTGGAGGCGGACCAGGAGGAAGCCTGGTCAGCGGCGGCGGCAGCGGCGGGTCTAATAGCGGCGTTATGGTATCGGATGTGACTGGGAACCTCACACGACTGGCGGACAGCGTCATTCTGGACATTGGCGAGAGCTCCAGCTCCAGTTCCTCGTCCAGCAAGATCAACATTGCCGAGGAGGAGGACGACGACGAGGAGGAGGAGGATAATAATGCCGCAGAGCGGCGCAGCAGAGTTGTGGTCGAGGAGGAGGATGACGACGAGGAGGATGAGGAGGCGGGCCAAAATCGGGTGGGCCACAACGATTGGGAGGTCCAGATGCTGGCCGCGGAGATGGAGCGTCAGGAGCGGAAGCGCGGTCACTCGCTCAATCCCGACAATCTCGGCGAGCTGAGGCACTGCAGCACGTTGCTGCGGCGTCGCCGCAAGTTCAGCGACACGGAGACGGAGTTCAGCGAGACGGATATGGACGATCAGCTAATGGCCCGGGCAGCAGCCGCATCAGGAGCGACCGGAGCCGGAGCTGGAGCAGGTGCAGCCACTTCGGCGGGACATCAGAGCGGCAGCCAGCGGCCGAGGGCCTCCAGTTTGGATCAGTTCAACCTGCGCTATGGCATCGGGCGCGGCATCTTTAAAGCAATGAGCATCGATCGTGATAAAGACAAGCTTTGAGAACTGTAATCGCGACCAAATCCAACCTTTCCCCGGCAACCAGGTGTCCAGTTTGGATCCCCATTCCCATCCCAATCCCGATCCCCACCAGAAGCGGACAACCAATAAGCAATTCGGACAGTATTACAATGGTACAAGAACTATATGTATTTGATATACAGAACCTAAAGAGAGATGTGAGGACATATAGAGCTATATTCTATACATGTATGTTTAGCCCTAACGATCCCCGATATACAGATATACACATAGAAACCTAAAGCAACACCCGAATGAGATCGAGATCTATATATATACATATATATATGGCATAAAAACTGTAGAATTAACGAAACAACTACTACTAAAACCGAGAAACAACACACAGATAGCCAGAGAGAGTGCTTCGACCCCTGATCCGGTTTCCATTTTCCGTTTTCTATCCTTTTCCATACCTTTAGGTCCTTAAGAGTGTAAATAGTTTGATTAACCGGCAGTTAGCGGTGTCTGACAAGAGGTTTACTGCATTTTAGGCTTCACTTTCACTGTTCAATTGAGTTAAGCTTAGTTTATTTTACAAATATGTTTGAGTTTGATTTTAGCTCAAAAAATATTTTAACCAGCAATTAAAAGTGCCCGTTAAAAGTTGTTTAAAGTTTCTCTTTCACATTCTAAATTTAGTCAGCAGCTTAAAACGCACTGAAGGAATCATTTCCGACCGAGAGCTTGTCCTTATTTCCTTGTTTAAACTCATTGCTATTTTAACCAGCGGTTAAGTTAGGTTTCCGTTAGCTCTTTTGCGATTCTTTTTATCGCTGTGTGAGTGCGTCTGCGTGGGAGCGAGATAGTGCGCGCATGTGTGAGCGAGTAAGAATGACGATAACTCCCACATTAAACCGTCCTGAGAAACGTCCATGTTTGTTCATCAACCAATCCGACGTGTCCAATCGTCAAGCATTATTCTGGATCTGAATCGAAATCAAGAGCTTCTTATTTCCGCTTTTTTCCACATATTTATTTTATTTTATTTTTGTTGTAGAAGCCGATGGGGCGTGGCTCTCTCTACAGATGTATATACCTCTTACTGTTAGAGACTATGGAACACATATATATACATATATATTTTAAGTACTTATATATATATACACAAAGAAATATACATAGTAATATATATCTATATATGATCTAGTGTAATGAAAACCGAAAGCTTTAATAACTTATATAGAGAACTATTTAAGAAAACGTTTTAAATATTAATCGATTCGGACAAATGTTTTTGAAATAGAACAAGCCACAACCTCATACACACACACAGATACACACACATGCATACACTACAATACACACACACACACCCACGCACGCATACAAATATCTAAATATAGAGCCTATAATATGCATAGATTAGCGATTTACTTGTTGAAGAACCTCAGTTTCGAGCTGTTAGGACTATCGAAGCGTTAGTCGAACCTATCGAAAACTTAGACTAGCCGTCCTCCATTGACCTTTAACCCCTGAACCCCTTAACCCTGAACCCCTGTTCCTTTTGTTCATCCGATTCACGAACTAGAGACACTATCGCGTTAAAAGAAAGGCAACTCTCTAGCACTTAAGTAGTTTAGTGCAGTTCAAGACTCGCGTCTGTCGCACTTTGTAAGCTTAAAGCTCGCCTCCCCCCAAAAATGCAACTCAAAACTAGGCAAGAGAAACGATAACGATTGTTGGCATTCTTTGGTTTGATTTCTCGTTGCTCTTCCTCTCTCTCTCTCTCTCTCTCTTTCTCTCTGTCTCTCTCTCTCTCTCTCTCTAACTAAATGCTAAGCCAGAACCTAGAGTCGTAGAGTCCGTAGAAAGAACTTTAGAACCCATCTGCAGAGCAGGCCCTCTAGAGTTTCGTAGTTCTAGTTTCCACAAGGCCGCAACTATCGATAACTATCGTACTGTACTAAGCGCACTAAGAGACACAACCATGCACACGTACCCACAGACACACACACACACACACACACACCTGCAGCATACAGCATAAAGGACACACGATATATAGTCTATTCCAGTGCATATGTTAGATTGGAGCTGGAATATAACTTATCGAAGTGCCTATCGAAGTGGCACTATCTCTAGGAATGTGCTGCACAATCGATAGGTTCATCGATGCTTATCCATCTCCAGTTTAATAATGAAAAGAAAACGAAATTCATGGAACAAGGATATGAAATTCTCAAATGGGTTCAATGCTAAAAAGAAAAAGAAAGAAAGAAAATAAACTAAACTTAACTACAAGAAACACCAAAATGGGTCACAGCCAGCTAAGCAGTCCAACTAAATGTAATAAGAAGACAAAAACGATGAGCACAACAACACTTATGTAATTCAACGTAGTTTGGAGCCGGAAGACGATGTAACTTTCTAGGATCTTGATTTACTCATTTACCGGGCTCTTCGTTTCGCGGAAAGCCCCTCTTTTAATTGAATTACATACGCCAGGGACCACAAAAATGTTTTTTGTCTCTTTTTTTTATATATATAAACGAAGATGAAAACAAAAAACAAAAACAAATTGTAGTCACAATGAGAGGAGATCTTACCTAGCAAAATGGAAACCTAATGATAATAACGAGAGAGATGGCAGGCGGTAACCTGTAACCGGAGGAGCAGTAACCGTAACCGTAACCCGTAACAGTAACCTAACGTCACTTAATCATCGATGTACCGTTAGACACTCATTAGAAGTCCCCGCAACTCTTCGATACATGATATATCGATAAATAGATATTTCATGACCACACTGACGATAATTTCATACCACTCTCGCTCTCAGTTCAATTGTTGTCAGCCAACGAAGCACACTCTGTGAGTCAATTATGTGTAAATGGATCATTTTAATGTTTAAATTAATTAACAAAGGGATTGCATTGTTTTTAAAAAGATTACCCAAGAGATCCGACCCCTGACCCTTGACCCGTGAGCCCCGATTATGACCCACTCTCTGTATTGAATTTGTACTATATTACCGCGCGAATTGTTGTTGTCGTTGTTGATTTTAAACGTTTTTACATTTTAAATTGCTCGTCCCTAAGTTATCGATATTTTTGTACATTAGCTTAAGGTAGCCCCCACGAGTCTAGAGTAAAATTCCTATATAAATGTATAAATACATGCATAAACATACATACATATATTTTTTTTTCTCCTAATTGCTAATTTCGCAATGTTGACAGAAACTAAACAAAAAATGACAAATGAAACCAAAAAAAAAAAACACAATGTACTTATAGTAAAGATTATATGCAAAACATAATTTAAACTAACAAAGGAAAAAGAAAAACTAAACGCAAAACGAAACAAAGAAATTAGCACATGTTAAAGATCCGCAAAAAAAACAAAATAAAAGAAAACTATAAAAAAAAAAAACCTAAAGCAGAGATAAACTTGCGAAGTTGCCTTCGGTTGCGAGTCGTCGTCACTCTTTGTGTGTAGTGTGTGTGCCAAATGTGCATCATATCAACTTTTACTCACCACAAGGTATGATGTGTTGCTGCAAATAATGCGATAAAACGATATTGCGATAAAACGATACGAATTCGATCTAGATGCGAACGAACACTATATGAAAAGCCCACGACAAGCCGAGGCAAATCCCCCAATGCAACCAAGGTGAAATATGAACGAAAAAATCGAAGCAAACAGAACTTAACTTTGAATAAAAGAGAAGCAAAAACAAAAGCGAAATATGACAAAAAAATGTATTGTTTTTTATTTAGCAAAGGGAAAGGGGCTGCCTATAATTATAACAATAAAATAAAATCTAAAGATTTCGATTTCTACGTTCGAGGGGAAAAATCGGGCAAAAATTTTGCGAAAATTACATTTATTATTTAATATTTAAGCCTTCAGACTCATTATATAAATTTGTACTGCCAAGAGTCAAGTTAGGGATCCAGTTGTTCCTTATAAAAACAATCAGTTAATTATTTATATATTTATATATTATTATATATTTGCTTACAATAAAAATTATTTAATTATTTATATATTTATTTAATATTTATATTTGTTTATTTATATAAACTTATTTATTATTACACTAGATATTATTTATTCATTCATATACATACTTAAATATTTATGCAAATATCTTTTAGGTTTCCAAAAGAAGAATACTCTAAAAACATAAAGTAATATTTTAAATACTTGGTATTAATTGAAGCGTGGAATCATTTATAGTTTTTTAATTTTATAATATAATATATAATATAATTTTATTATACTCCTGTATCTCAGTTGAGTTTAAAGCCTGGCTAAACTTCCAGGATTGGCACATTGTCACGGTCGCCACCTAGTGACCACTTTGCGAAAACTTCAGGGACCTGCGCACAAGACCCCGAATATATGCGCAGCTGATGCGAAGCGTGTTGCAAGTTCGGCAGGGAACACCACCGTTGGCGGTGGCAACGCTGCCGCAAGAGCTTTTTTTTGCCCATCATCATCCCCCATGCGATGCTGCTGCTGCTGCTGCTGCTGCTGGTGCTGGTGCTGCTGGTGATTCTGCCACTGATTCGCAGATACTGCCACCGATTCGGATTCTGATTCCGAGTCCGAATCCGAGTCCGAGTCCGGCAAGCGAGCAGAGACAACGCACACACACGGGGAACTCGCACGCAGCACGGAGCAGCACTCGCGACACGCTCGACGTTTTTGAGCGGCAACGGCTGCGCCCCAATATTGCGCATACGACGTGTGGGACGAGCGAGGGCGCCGTGTGGCACGGACTAAATAGTTCACATTTGTTTTGCTGCCACAGCCGTTTGTTGTTGCTGCCGTTCGCGAATATCAACTTATTGTTGTATTCGCGTATTTTCGTATTTATTTTAGCAACAATTTGTATTGTATTGTGTGTGTGCTGTATTTTTTCTCTGTGCTGTGCTTTGTTTGATGTGCGAATTTGTTGAAACGATTTTCAAGCAAATAATCGCGGCGAATGGGCCCTGTGATTGCCCGTTTATCAGCAAATCGCAGTTGTAGTTCGCCCCTGATTGCCAACGGCTGTGTGTGGCATGTAGAGAGAGAGCGAGGAGAGTGGAGTGCGGAGTGCGGAGAGAGGAGGGTGTGAGCCTGAGCCTGAGCCTGAGCCTGCGAGAGGGTGGATCCGGAATCGGTATCGGTAAGTCAGAAACAATCACACAAAAACACCAAAACACCAAAACATCAGAACATCAGAGCACCAGAGGCTGCCTGGGCTCCACACAAAATTATTTGTTTACATTTCACCGACAAGGCCCCTCGCAGTTTTCACACACCCATTTCCCATTTCCCATTTTCCATTTACCATTTACCATTTTCGATTCTGGATTTCCCACTTTTCCGCATGTGCGTGTGTGTGGAAAGTGTTGTTTGCACAAAGCACCATCCGAGTGCGAGAGATGCCCATTGTTTATGTGATCTGCGAGGGCACAGTTTTCCTTCAATCTTTTTGATTATTTCGCTTTTGGAAATGCATATTTGTGGGGGGGTGGGGTAGGAGGAGGAGGAGGAGGGTGAGGTCAAAGGGGAACCCCATCATTATGTAAACCTGGGACTCTGACTCTCTGGGTCGTTGTCTCTCCACCTGGCTGTGCCAGTGTGCGTGGCTTTTGTCTGATTTATGCCGCAAAACAATCAAATTATTGCTTAGGCCTTAGTACCCCACCTCCCCACCCCCCCCCCACCCCAACCCCCCCGCCCCCCAACCCCTTCTGCCTTAACCCATTCGGCTTTTGGTGCCCAATTTTTTTTCTGTTTTGTGTTTTTTTTTCCTCTTTTTTTTGTATATTTCTCTATTTCGCTTTTGCGGCTGCCTCGCAATTTCATTATATAGTCGCTAGATGACACTGAGAAAAATTAGTAATAAATCCTCGAAATTGTCCAATAAACTTAAAAATTAATTTAAAAAGTCTCCTAACTAAAAAAATATATACAAAAAATTAGGTATGAAGTATGCTTAGGTTATTCCAGGAGTAATGAAAATAGTTTTATTTAAGGTTTTTCACATGCTTAAGAAAATGAGGCATTTATTTAAATATTTGCAAATTTTTAACTAAATAAATAAATACAAACAACAAGAAATATTCATTTTATTATTTTTTTACTAAATATTTATTTTAAACTAAATAAATAAATACAAACAAAAAGAAAACTACCCTTAAAGACTTCGTTTTAGTGCCTCTTTTCTGCCAGTGTTCGTTCCGCTTTCCCATTTTTTATTACGCTCTTCTTTTTTTTTCTTTTTTATTTCTGCCCTCGGTTGTGTTTTTGTTTGCTTCTTGTTTCAGCGTTGGACTAGTTTTTGGGCC
This sequence comes from Drosophila punjabiensis, assembly GCA_008042585.1. Taxonomy (NCBI): domain Eukaryota; kingdom Metazoa; phylum Arthropoda; class Insecta; order Diptera; family Drosophilidae; genus Drosophila; species Drosophila punjabiensis. The sequence continues at coordinate 181,434 of VNJR01002069.1, read as the reverse complement.
ACCACCACCGCTACCACCATCACCATCAGCAGGAACAGGAGCAGGAGCACCATCAGCGGCAGGACCATCCCCCATCATCAGCGTGGCGTTTCGGGTGGTTCGAGGAGTTCCGGGGTGTTCCGGGGTGTTCCTTGAGCTATTCCCTGCTTTTTGCCGGGCGGTATCTTGTATCATCATCTAGCGGCTTTCCTCTCTTCTCCTTCGAATGTTTATCGGCGCCTCAAGGATATGTGGCGGGCCAAGGACGAGGAACTATGGAGAAGCCCTCGTCGTCGGCTCTGCCCAGCTGTTGCATAAATTTTCGCATTTAGCCGCCTGTCTACGGCGTGTGTGTGCAATAATGTGTGTGTGTGTGTGTGTGTGTGCGCCCGATGGGGTGTCCTTTTGCGGATTTCGTGAGCGTTTTATGCAGCTCAAGGAATTCCGTTGAAGGCATGACAAGGCATTTCCACTCTCGTTCCTTTTTGCCTGCGCCTTTCTGCCCTTCCTTGGGGGTACTTGAGGCTCAGAGAAAAGGCTAGAGAAAGAACGTTTCTTAGTTGGGATAAGTCTTTAATCGGAATCTAACAACAAGGCTAAGTGGCGTGGCTTAGAATGTTCTTTTGCCTCTTTTTTGGCTGCTGACAACTATTTGTTATTATTATGCTTTCAAAATTAGTTCCTGAGTTAATATTAAGCCTATCGATTATAACGATAACGTGTGGCTTCATACTAGAGCTGGAAATAAAATTGATTCTATAATCGATTAATCAATTTGTTCCAATTATGCCATACATCGATTTAAAATTTCAGAATTGATTTAATCGAAAAAGTTGTAACACTTCTCGGAAAGCGATATGGAAAAGATAAATACAAGCCATTAAAGGTTATAATTATTATATTTAAATATATATTAAAAATATATGAAAATGTGTATTAAAGTATCACATAATTGAAAAAATATATAGAAAATAATATACATATTAATTATTATATTTCCAAAGACATTTAAGAAGGAAAGAAACGCAAAAATTAATTATTTTATTCCGTTGATAAAATGCTCAATTTTGCATAGAAAGTATTTTCGATTTTAATCGATTTAAAAAGAGTTACTTTTCAAATTTATAAGGAAAATCGATTTATTTCCAGCTTTACTATATACGCATCGATCATTAAAATCTTAAGCCTTTAATAACTATTTTATGATATATCAGTTCTGATTAATGCTTCCTTTTGTCATACTGAAGAACTTGTCTGCTTTTTATCAAACTTCCCTGTAGAGTGTCAATAATTTCGATATCTTGGCTTTATAAACGATATTTAAAAATTAAATATTTCCGATAATTAATATTATTAGCAATACTTTTGATAATTCAAATTCAATTTAATTTACAAGTTAGTTTTGCTTTTTAAAATAAAAGAGCATCAATCCTTCGTTTTGGCTTTCCTGAACCCTGCGCCCCATCGGTTTCCTCAACTTCCCAGAATTTTCATTTGCAACTCAAACTCAAGTGCGGCCCCGTTGCCGCCGTTGTCACCGCCACCAGCGTCGGGTGGGGTCGTCCCGGGTTACAGGCCACGACGACGAGGAGACCAGTTAGCCAACTTAGCCAAGTTCGCCAAGTTGGCCAAGTGAGAGAGGGCGCTCTTGGCAGTGGCATCTAGCTCAGCTCAGCTCAGCTCAGCTCGGCTCAGTTTAGCTCATTTGTTTCGTTGTCATAACAAAATCAACAAGAACCGAAATTGATTCCGTCCTCTGCTATTTGTTCCTTTTTGTCTTTTGGCGGCAGCACAGAGGCCGGCAGGATAATTGGCTTCATTAATGCGAGCATGTCCTTTGAATTATTTTTACATAAATGAGCAGGAGACGAGAGCCTCCGCAGCCGGCAGACCGAACAAACCGAATAAACCGACTAAGCCCGCTAATCTTTGGTTTCAGTAATGCAAAGACGGCGTTATGGCACTACAAGGCTGGCGCTTTTTCGGTGTCTCGGCGACCATCATCATCTACATTGGCGGCGTCCTCTTCCTGTCCATGAACAACATACCCGGCTCGCATCCCAAGAGGCCGCGCATCGAACGCTTCGCCGAGGTGAGTCACCCAGCAGCACGCACTCCATCTATATGTTATATATATTTTTTTTGTAGAAATTTCATTCAACGGAAATAACACAGCAGCATGAATTTCCGCTTTTTTTCGCAGTGAAAATGGAGCTTAAAATTATATTTTCTAGAGCGAAGAGTGAAGGATTTATTGATTTAGGGAGTTAGTTTAGAGTTGAAGAAACGAGTTGAGAGTGTTTTAAATATGTGTTACAAACTGCCTGAACTTTAGAAGTTTTAAGACATGGATTTTAGGCTTTCCAAATCAAAAGTATAAAAGAAACATTATTATCCTTTGAAGCTCACAAAATAATACCTAAAAAGCTTGCTAAACATTTTACATTTCTCTTAAGTTCTTAAGAAGAAATCACAATTAAATTATATGACAAGAAAATGCTAATAAAATATATATATAAATCAAAGTATTTATTAAAATTTTATACAACATTTTCTCACTATATTTTCCTTTACAGTTTCCCAGCTTTCATAGTCCTCGGTTCCCGATGCCCAGCCGCAAGATGGCCATCCGCTGGTGCCGCGACCTCAAGTACATAAATCGAGATCTTCCAAACTACACGGACTACAAGGCCGACTTTTACAGTGAGGATTCTGTGGCTTACACTCTTCTTTATTCTAACTTTATATCCTTTTTACAGCTGCCCTGCCCAGTGACATGAGTGCCGCTTTGCAGTCCCTGCCCGCCTTGACCGCCCTGGCCAGCTTCCCGGGCAGCGGCAACACCTGGCTGAGGTACTTGCTCCAGCAGGCCACGGGCATCCTGACGGGCAGCATCTACAAGGACTACGGCCTGCTGAAGACTGGCTTTCCGGCGGAGAACGTGTGCAACAGCTCAGTATTATTGGTGAAGACGCACGAGTGGGGCGGGAAGGCGTGGGCCCCGTTCTCGAAAGCAATACTTTTGGTCCGGGATCCCGAGAAGGCGATCATAGCCGAGTTCAATCGCCAGAGCGGCGGACACATTGGCTTCGCATCGCCGGACCGCTACAAGCGGACCAAGGGCAAATGTACGTACCGCAGAAATTAATATTTTGTGAGGGGAGAACCACTGCCACATGAATTCCCATGGCAATTCAGTTCAATTATGCGGATTTTACGGGCAATTAGGGTGCGGTTTATGGGCAACAACGATAAATCAAACAGAAGGCAAAGCTCATAAATATTTATATTTATATGCATTGCAAGCTAATTATATATACTTAATTTCCTTAGATTATTATTACATGATCCCTTTGATTTCTTGCAGATTGGCAGCAATTCGTGAGCAATAAGCTCAAGGGCTGGGAGCTAATGAACCTCAGTTGGGCGCGCAATTTCACGGGCAGCCTCAAGGTTGTGTTCTACGACGATCTGGTCCACCATACGGAGAGGGAGCTGCGCTCCATTCTCGATTTCCTGCAATTTCCGGTCAACGAGCAGCTAATGCGTTGCGCCATCATGCGCAAGGAGGGCATCTTCCGGCGGAAGAAGCGGCTCCTCTCCTTCGATCCCTACACGGAGGCGATGCGGGCCGAGGTCCAGGCTCGTCGGCGGATTGTCTACGGGCTGCTGGGTCGGCAGGAGCCGTGAAATTACATTATTTCCTAAACGAATACTTGCAACGATGCACAATTTGCAAGCCCGGAATTGCAAGACACCAGAATCACACATGGATATTTTCTGCTCATCGTCACGGTTTACAGTAGGACCAAAGGCAGTATAAAGATGCGTAACGCCGCTTGAGCGCTCTCCAGGCTCTCTTGAAAGTTTGCTAAGGGAGAGAGAGAGAGAGAGAGTGTCAACTGTTTGCTTTGTAGATCTTTACGCTCTCCCAACTTTGTGCTACAGGGCGAAGGCTCTCCTGAGGGAGATTTTTACGCTCTCTGAGTTCGCTACGCATCTTATTACTGCAAGGTCTTTGGCTTAGATTAGTACCATAGATCTCATCCGGGAACCCCTATGACCATAGATAGACCCAATACGTAGTAGTGAGGCCCGAACCCCGATCGTTATCCTTTCGCTTGGCTCGCTTGGCGCATTAGTTCAATTTTGTTCACCTTTTAGGTATGGTATTTAGCGGCATAATACATGGATACTGATAGGCTCTACATAGATATATATATATATAGGAATACGTGTAGGTAACGATCGCTTGCGTTTGCAACAAGGTATTATGATTCCTGAACGAATTTATGAAATTCATTATAGGCCATGTTGTGCTTCATCGCTCATCACCCCCAAAAACAAAAAACAAAATAAATTGAAAACTCGACTCAACCCATCCGCGCATTATCACACTCCTTGAGTTCCCATAATTAGACTATCCTTGTAAAAAGTTTTATACACAAACTCTACAATAACTTGTGAAATATTAACGATGCGCAAACGTATTAGATAATTGTACAAAAACAGGAAACACAAGAGCAAAACACACAAAAAAACAAAACAAAAAATACACAAAAAAGAAACAAAGAAAAAACGAAAACAACAAATCGAATGTGAAACAATGAAGTGGATTTAAAAAACTGAAAGCGAAACTGCATTTTTACTTACTTGTTTAAGGAGGAACTTTAAGGACGAGCAGCTTTTTTTGGAGAGAGCTTTGGCAAGCTCAGATGAGAGGTTGGGGAAGGTCCTTACAGCCAAAAGTTTATATATAGCTTAAAGGACCAAAGTTTTCTGTTAAAAAAGCTCTAGGGACATAGCTTAAAAGCTTCCTAAAAGGAGCTATATCACATTCACATATAGATGGCTCTGTTAATCTAAAGTATTATAATAATTATTAAGTATTTTTATAATAAGTGATATTATTCAAAGGTTAGTATAATTTTTAAATTATAAAAAATAGTCTTGCTATTTAAGTTGCTAAAATAAAAAAATATATAACAATAAAAAATGTTTAATACATTAAATATTCATTTGAATGCGATTATCATAGACATAATTTATTTAAATAATTTAAAACCCAATGGTTTTATTTTAACTAAATATGCATCTTGGCATATTATTGAAAATTTTAAAATAAATCTATTTGGACTTCAACTAAACAAAAATTTTGTGAATTATTTTACACATTAGCTATTTAAATAAAAAATTCATAAATTAATTATTTTTTGGCTGAGCTATTTTTGTTTTTCATAATCCAAATTCGAACTTCAAGGGTATATAAACTTTAGAAAGATCTAATAAATAACTGAAAACATATTATTCTTGTTTTTTGAAATTTTTGGATTCAAGAAACATTTTAATATTACAAATGATATATTTAAGACTTGAAATACATGAAACAGCTAATTAATTAATTAAAATTAATGACTAAACAAGAAAGGAAGCTTATAAAAATAAAATAAATACCTACGTACATTATAAGCAAAACATAAAGAAATGAATTATGATGGGAGAGGGATATATTTGTATGAAATAACTAAATAAATAATAAAAAACTATTGTTTATATTATAAAAAACAATATTAATTATTATATTAAAAACAATAGTAACAAAAAATATTTAAAATAGCAAACAAATAGTAAAAAATAATACTAATACTACCTTATCTTTCTGTGAATATATTTAAAATTTTCTTTCTTATTAAAATACAAAATAAAATACTAACTTTTATATTATATTTTTTAGCCTTGCAGAGTAAGTTAGAAGCCTGCAACACAGTGAAGAAGTTTCCGACCCTATAAATCATATATATTCTTGATCAGCATCAACAGCCGAATCAACCTAGCCATGTTTGGACAAAAAAAAAATTTACTGACATTTTTGAAAATTTGATAAGGGGTTACATCGTCAAAATTGTCAAAAAAATGAAAAAAAAAAGTGCAATTTTAAAATTTTAAATTTACAATGCTGATTTGTTTACCTAACAGAAACTAGCATAGCAAAGTTTTCCGAAGGGAAATAAGTGCATTTTTGGCTGAGTTATGATTTATATTCAAGATTAAAGTTCGAACTTCAAGTTTATATAAACTTTGGCTTCTCTAAGTTAGCTCTCTTTCTTGTTATTAATTTTTAAAGTGTATTATTTCTAAATGTAGACTTTAAATCACTTCTTTATTTCATATAGATTAATCGCAAACTTTAATATAAATTCTATAATTAAATTCCCCTTCCCGGAGCACCCTTTATCCCTGTGTGGCGAGGCACCCTTTAGGAGATTTGCCATGCTGCATGCTTTTAACAGTTGCAATGCAACAACTAGGCCTCAGCCAGCACCGAGCACCAAGCTGCCCATGCCCACTCCCGCCCAGAAACAGTGGGAGCAGGCAGAGGCAGCAGGCAGAGGATCCGGCGGAGGACCACCCTCAGGAAAGTACGCCCATCTCTCTGTGTTTTGGCATTGTTCGGCCGCGTTGGCGATGGTTTTGTGCTGCCTTTTGTTGAGGCGGCATTTTTTCACTCGCTCTGGCTCTCGCTCTGACTCTGGCTCGTTCTCCCTCTATCTCGGGGAAAATCCCTCCCTCCGCCGCAGGAACACAAAAAAAAAGGAAGAAAATTCCGTAAAAAAAAAGAAACACGCAGCCAGGAGAAATTGTGCCATATGCCGGACGTCGGCGGGGGCATTGCGATGCTCCGCTTCGCTTCGCTCCGGTCCGGTCCGGTCCGGATTTCCAAAAAGGGGCCAAGGGACTCGACTCCCGGCAGCCGGGGGTTGCTTCCAACTCTGCGGCGACTCTGGCCGGTGGCAGTGCGCAGGCGCTGGGCTTTGGCTTTGGCATTGGCTTCGTCAAGTTTGGAAGCGTCCGCCAGGTAGAGACACGTCCGTCGGATGCCCAATTCCAGCTGAACGAAGGCGCCGGCAGCGCAGCCACGTCCTGGGCGGCGGCCAATCAGAGGGCCCGGCCCAGGCTGGGGAGAGCCAGGCCGGGGCTATGCCCCGGTTATTATATAAGCGCGGCTGCCATTTTTGATGCGACCAAGAGAGAGAGAGAGAGAGAGAGGGAGAGGGCAGAGGCAGAGGCAGCGCTGGCCACGCCCACGCTGATAAATAATGAAAACATGTCGTCCATGCCCCATTGAAAATAAACTCCGAAGTTAGCGAAACTCATCATAGAATTCTTTATCACAACACCACGCGCGCTTGTCTAGTTGTGAAATCTGTGTTCCGTTTAGTTTCCACAATAGTTGAGCGCACAGCTGGCGGGGCGGTACTCGGAGTAAACAAAGGCATTCCGTTCGATATATTCCTCCATCTCGATTCGATTCGATTCGATACATGTTCGATAACACGGCGATTGGCCGCTAACGGTACGCGACGCGGTGCCGACGGAAGCAAGTACCCTAAAAGTAACCACAAAAAAATAAAATAAATACAAATAAAAACCAAATTAAAAGCCACAAATACATAAACAAGTGCCAGTGCGTTTTTGCCGAGCGGAAAACAGGAAACGGAAAGCGAAAAACGAAAAACGAGAAGCGGAAACAGCAGAGAACAGGAAACAGCCGGCAAAGCGGAAAAGCCCCGCTTGGCTCAGTTCGAGCGCCGAGGCCCAACCGCTTATAACCGTTTCTCCCCGAGCTAAAGTTGCGGGCGGAAAAACCGCCGGGCAAAGTCACACACAGAGAGACGCGTCTTCAAAGCAATTCTTCAGCTTCAACGGCAATTCTTCTCACACTCTCTCAATCTCTCTCGCTCTCCCTCGCCAACAACATTTTTTTCCAGTGCTTTTTTTCTCAGTTTTCCCGAAACGCGTCACGAAAGAAAATATCTATTTAAGAGCCCTTAAAGCCTAAAACTAACCGTGGAAAGTCGCAAGAAAAACCGCGAAAACCCAGTGCAGTGCCTACAAAAGAAAAGCAAAGCAAATTAAAGCAAAAAAAGCTAAGAAAAAGCAAACAAAACGCATCAAAGTCAGTCCGGCGGCAAAGTCAGAGAAAAGGGACTGTCTTATAAGGACTGTGTGTTTGTCGTTGTTTCGTTTGTATTTCTATATTTTTTTTTTCGGAACCTATTTCGTATGTCCTGCATGCAGGACACGCGCTGAGCCTGTCCCAGTAAGTGCTTCAAAATTTACTCGCCAACCACTTTCGACGCCTCCAGGGCGTTCAAGCTGGAGGAGGACTTCGTCGGCGGCTGCATGACAATGTCGATGTACTCGACGACGGATAAAATGAAAATGTCAGCGCCCAGTTGTTTTCCAGGACGCTACAGTCCCTCCTATCGAAGTTCGGAGCAAATGCGGCGCTGCATGCCAAATCCATCTGTAAGTATCAGGGATCCCCTAGATATATCTGATCTTCTCTGATCTGTCTATAAAGCTTAACATCGAAAGCTGGTTAATTCCAAAAGGGGATTATACAGAGGGGTTTCTTTGGGAAATTACTTGAAAAACACTTGGAAAATCCTTTATATTTCACAGGGAATTTGATGAGATTCCATATTTTAATATATATATTCCTAAAATGGGCAATAACTTGTGCTAATTAATATTTACTGAAATTGTTGAACAAGTTGTAGAAAGGCTATATTCCGTCGCGGATTTTCTTATGGCTTTAACAACCAAAATATCAATTTGTTCTCCTCAAATTACTCTATTGATGATGACGATTTGCTTGACAATTTGCTCAAAATTATAAGCCTTATTCCAATTTCATTTGAAATCAATTTTAAAAGTATTTAAATCCCTCTAGAAGGCGGACTTAAAGAGAAAAGATAACCCTAATACTGAAAGCTACATATGTTAGAACCTTTGGGACTGGGAAACTATGATACTATTAACCTTAAGGATTATATAAAAAGAATATAAACTAATTGAATAAGAACCATAAATTTAGAATGATTTCATAATGACAAAGATGGCCAAGCTAAAGGATATCATGTTATGGTTGCCCAAGTACGCCCTATGCTACCTGTTTCTATATATTTTCTATTAAGCTACCAAAATTCATATAGAAAATGTGTATTTCTAAAAAGCTAAGCCTCTCAATTAAATGTCAATAATTATCTCAAAACAGGTACCAAGTACTCCATTTAAAGCCTTAATTAATATTAATTAGTTATATAAATAATCAGTGGTAATCATGGAAACCGTACACTGAAATACTTTGTTGTTTCATATTTAGTCAGCTTTATTATAAGTGGGATTTATTATTTGTGTTAAAAAATCTCACAATAATTAATTAATCTTAATTTTACAACGAACTTTAATGCAGATATTTTACTACCACCGAAGCCTAAAAATACCTTTTTACTTATCTATTCCTTTATTATCAGAGGAATATTATTTAATCTATAAATAAATATATATTAGTAATATTAGAAATATGATCAAAGTCTGCGATTTATTTTTGTGTTCGATTTGTACTATTAACGAAATGCATTTACCAAGCAAGCTAGCAAAGCTTATTTTTCCATTTAAGTCTGGTTTAGTAGAAAAATTAATACGGTTTCTGGTTAAATTTTATTGAAAAACGCTAAGCAATCATATCATAATAATGAACCTTCCTTCTGCAGATTGTCATGTCATCATCTTGCGATTCTATCGAGGTAAAGGCAATTCTTTAACAATTTTTAACATTTGTAAGTCCCTCGAGAACCAAATCGAGATTTTAGGTATAGAACGGTAACATTATATAGAGAGAAAGGATTTAATTAATTCGTTGTTATTTTTATACTCCTAAAGGATATTCTTATTTTAGTCAGAAGCTTGAAACGCAGTAAAGGAATCAATTCCGATCCTATAAATCGTATATATTTTTGATCAGCATCAAAAGCCGAATGGATCTAGTCGTGTCCGGCATGAAACAAAAATTTATAAATTTTTTGAAATGTTTATAAGAGGTTCGAATCGTTCAAATTTGTATTATTTTAGTCAAAAATTACGAAGCAGTTCCAGAGTCTTATATATTCTTGATCAGCATTAGTCGAAACATGAATAAAATGTACTTTTTTTATTTATACGTTTACTAAGCAGATTTATAACCCTAATTATAACAAACATATAGTAGTTCTCCGCATAAATATTTATAAGCTTCGCTTTTCCCCAAAAATGATCATATAAAACTATAATTAAAGAATTCGCATATATGAAGTAGAGAAACATCGAAACACATCCTTGCCTTAATGTTCTCAAACTTTCAAAAGCATCGAAGCCCTTACAACACGAAAAAGATGCAGTAAATGTATTTAAAGTATAATATCTTCTGATAGATTATTTTTGAAATTGTGAAATAAAGTAGGATTATTTTGAATATTCGCTTGGCTTTGTAACCCATTATTTCTTTAACCAAAACGACCTTAGTTCTATGTATAATTCCATCTGAAATCCCTTAAATAACCCATTTGCATATGTGATAGATTCAGGATATGTATCTTACCATCCTCTCAGTTGAAGCCCAAAGGGACTCCCAGCTAAATCATAAAAATTAATTGCATTTATCATATTTAATTAAAGATTTCTAAAACAAGTTTCCACACTTTCAAATAATGAATAAAGAAATTTGTGTTGGTTAATGAAACCTGCAAGTTTAACATGAACTCTAAAGTGCTCTATTTTTATAATAGAAATAATGAGAGCTTATGATTTAGTTTTCCATAGTTATTCCATCAAAAATGGATTACTTTTAAAAACTATTATAAGTAAATGCATTTAATTCCTGGTTTTCCTGTCGAGAACTTAAAGTTTTCCCTGTAAGCTGTGTGTAAAATACATTTTAAAAGTATTCCTAGCATTCAGTTATGGAATATATCCTCGGCTTATCCTATTTTCTAAAAGATTTTCGACTGACATATCTGCTTTGTGAGGATAACAGAGCCGTGGGGGAAAGTGTTAGAGGTGCGTTCCTGTGACCCGCAATGGCAAGTTCCATTCAAATTCCGGGACTCAATGGAGGATCTCGGTATGGAGGACCCAGATCCAGGGATATATATGTTTGTACAGATACAGGTGGGCTTTGGCAGCGACGGACAATGCCGTGTTTCTGCTGCCTGAATGCATTAATAACGAATAATTCCGGAGTATTTGGCAGGCGTCTCGGAGTTTGCCCGTCCTGCTGAATCTTTTATGAGCTTTGAGTTAAAAATTGAATGGGAACACGGGCAGACATTAAATGGTTATTACTGACAGTTCTCAGACAGGTTTATTGATGCCAGTCTGGCAGCAAAAAAACACAAAAGGACCCAGAGATACATTCGGGAAACGGAAGCAGAAGCCGAAATCCGAATGGGAATGGAAATGGAAATGGGGAAAAGCACAAAGCGAATGAGGGGAAATTGTGCTTCCACTTTCCTCTCTGGTCGCGATAATACGTCTTAATTATGGGACGTTAATGTCGGCCAAGAGTTTCGAGGTCTCGATTTCCCCACAAAAAAAAATAAAAAAACGCACCCGAAACTCCTGAGAACGAATCCGTATCTGAGGGAACGTGCGGCCGCCTGTGCAGTAACCTTGAAAAGTGTTTTGCAATTCATTTGCATTAATTATTTACCAACTATTTGTATGCGCTGCTGACCAGCTAGACAAATAAAAAATTTAAAAGCCTGCCACCAGAACAAAGACCGAAAAAAATTTATATAAAAGAATGTGAAAACGAACTGGGAAATACCCTTCTTTTTGGGAAAATAAAAGATATAAATTTAAATAAAATTTTTCTGACTAAATACAAAATCGTAAAAGGAAGAAATATTGTTTGGGGCAACTAACAAAGTATTCCAAAAAAACTGGAATAATATCAGGAATTATTATTACATGATATAAGTTGATTTAAAATAAATTGAATACAATTTCCCAAGACATCATCGTATTTAAATCCGAAATAACAAGAAAAGCTAGCAAGATGCTCCTTAAAAATGTAATCAAAGTGATTTAACATCAGAATTATATAAGAAAAACTTTTGTTTTAAACATAAAAATACCACAAATAGTATTGTTTTAAAATATTCACCAAAATTAAACTTAAAATCTAAATTAAAAAACAAAAACCCAGCCACAAAGGCTCCTTAAAAACCCACCAACTTAAAGGTCCTGTCTTTCTAAATTCAAGAAGAAACCCGCAGAGCTCTGTAAGGAGTAAGACTTATCCTTGGTTTACGCCACCCTTTTCCAGTTTAAAAAAAAGAAGAGAAGAGAAGAGAACTGTGCATAAAATAATGAGTTGAACGCGCGGCTAAAAAAGAGACTTGGGAAATGGGAGAAAAAGTTGATTGCCTGAACAGGTGATTGTCGGAGGGGGGAAACCTCTGCTTTCCTTTGCTTTCCCCTTACAAATACACTTCCTTTTTTTATTATTTTCACCCCCCTGCAAGGCCTTAAATTAATCCGACAGGGGAAGCACTTTAAACAGGAGGAAAAATAAAAAAAAGAAGCAAAGACACGAGTGGAAATCACATCAAGAGGCAACAACTACATTTGCTTATCGGATTTAGACCTCTGACCTCGCTCGCTGGCTGCCTGGCTATATATCCTGCCAGATATATCCCTGCGCCATCCGATTCACTTGCTCACTTGCCAGTTAGCCACTTTTCGGCTTTTCGCTGGACCGAGGCGAATGATCAAAGCGGCGGATTTATAGGATTTATATGCTACCCTTGGCTGGGCATTAGGCAGGGCAAAGGGAAAACCCAGGAACAGGGACAGGGACAGAGGGGGGGAAGCAAGGCAAGAAAATCAGCAGGAAAAATCCAGGGGGAAGGTGTCAGTCCTTTGGTTTTTTTTCTCTGTTGTTGTGTCTTTTCAAGCTGGTTACAAAAACACTTAACGCCTTGCAGTCCATTAAATGGAAATTTGTCGCCGATCCCCTGGACCGAAAATACACTCGTAGAAATCCTCGGTAAAAAACTCACCCCTTCTCGGGGGCTTGAGAACTCGATTCCGGGGACAGAGGGGGGTGGCCACTTGAATTGTTTGCCAGCCGCGTTAAATGGACAGCGGCGGCGTTAATTTGATTTAAATATTCATAAACTGCATTTAATGGCCGCGACAAATGCGCCCAAGTCCCGAAATTAAAACGAAGCCAAGAGGAAAACAATTGACAAATTACATTAAAGCCGAAAAATTAAAAAATAAACAGTAAAAGTAACAAAATAAAAACATAAGGCAAAACAAGTAATTTGAAATCAAATTGAGGCTAAGCCAGCAAAAGTATTGAATAAAAGCAGGCTTTTCACTGAATCAGAAGGATTTAAGCCTTGGATTTGGGTAATCGAAGCAATTAACAGAATTGCTGGTTGATTCAGAGGACATTTTCTAAAAGGATTGCAACGAATTTTGAGGTCCTAAGTCAGGAATGCCAATTAAATTTAATTTGTATTCATTTATTATTTCAGCGCATCACTTTAACACTTATAAATATAGCAACATTTATTTTATAACGACTTATATAATTTATGTATATAATCAATCACTTCAAACTAGATATTTAAAAAATATGAAACAAGCATTTTTCAGGCTTTGAAAATGTCTAAAAATGTTAAGACTTTGCTGTGATTCCTTCACATTATTAAAAAACTCTCTATATTCGGTCGGAGGTAAGAGTAAGGCTTGAAATGTCAGTTATTTCCTATGCTTCAAATAAATTAATTAAATTAAAATAACAGCTTACAATATTTTCCCAAGACCTACAAGAAATGTTAATATCTTACCGGAGTTCATAAGAAATCGGTATAATATACAAGCATAATAACTAACTTCCTCAAAGCTTACAAGCCTAAACCTTTAACCTTAACCTTTAACCTTACCATTAAGGTAACTGTTTGCGATTATTTGAAGGCAACAAATAATAAATTAAGAAGTAGAAAAATCACTAATATATATTTAAATATTTGTTAAAATTCTAAAATATCAAATTCTTTTTATAGTTCTCCTAGAAAAGTAGCTTGTAAATAATAATCCAATTCTTACAATTTGTTTCCAAATATTTTAAGTTTAATTATTTTTTAAATATGCATACCCTTCCAGGATCTTATAATTCTAGCAAGAAATTTTTAACTCACTGAATGAGTAAATATATGAATATATGTTATTAATCAGAATCAACAGCAGAGTCGATCTAACCGTGTTTTCCAGTAGTTTTTATTCCATGTTTTTATATGTAGTAATTCTTTAAAAATTGTCAAATAACAAAATTGTCAAATTTCAACTTATTTTAAGCTTAGTCCTTGTAGATATTCCTTACGACTCCCAGGTTCCTTTAACACAAAAAAAAAGGAAAAGGCTTTAAAGTTCTATCCTTTATTTGAATTTAATTGCTCCAGAATTCGGAAGTGTGTGCGCGGCAATCGATAAAATTAAGCATTCAGCATTGCGTATCTATTTACACACATCATAAATATTAAATTTCCACAAAAATAAACAGAGAAAAAAGGAAAAATCAAATTATATATATATATACATATATGTATGTATGTGTGTGTTCACGCACACAGAAGCGGCAGAGGAAAGGCAACACAAGCAAACAAGTGCGAGACAGAAAGAGAGATAGATAGCTGGAAAGACCGGGAGAGCGAGGGGGAAAAAAGAATAACAGTTCACTTGATTAATTTTTCACACTAATAAAGAATTTATGTGCAAGTGTCAACCTGCACTGCGCTCCCTGTGTATGTGTGTGTGTGCGAGCAGGTCAAGACAGAGGCAGCCCTCCCTCTCCCTCTGGTGTCCTAGGTCGCGGCCAGGATGAGAGCGAGAGCACCCGGCTCCCGTCTCCCGTCTCCCGTCTCCCGTCTCCCGGCTCCTGGCGCCGGTGTTGCATAATTTGATGAATGACTGCGCATATTAATTCATAAATTAATTTACTGCCGTGCGTTTGCGGTGCTAAATTTATTGGCCAACAAACTGTTGCCACTTCAGCTCGGTTTTCCTGTTTTCTTTTTTTTTCACACTCCTGTTTCCCGGCTAAGGCTGGAAATAAATTCTAAAAATAATCATATAAACAAGTATTTATTTAAAGTTCTACTCCTGATTTAATAAGCTTTTAAGATTATTTTTATGAGAACTCAAATAATTTACAAGTTTGTAATTATTCTTAGTCAAGTGTTAATCATAAATTATACTAATAGATGTAGTAATAATTAAAGAATATTAAATATAGTACAACTTAACAGCTTTTCAAAAACCCCATATTATTATATCCTTGCAGGATACTCATTATAATATTAGTCATAAGCCTACAACGAAGAGAAGGATTCGTTTCCGACCCTATAATTCATATAAATTCTTGATCAGCATTAACAGACGAATCGATCTAGACATGTTTGGGCAAAATCAAATTTTACTCAATTTTTTCGAAATTTGATAAGGGGTTACATCGTCAAATTTGGCGAAAAATCGCAACAAATTTTAATTTTTTTTATTTTAAATCTACAAAACAGATTTGTTAACCTAATAAAAACCAGCATAAAACAGCTTTCCGAATCGAAATTAATGCATTTTGGGCCGAGTTATGATCGATTTTCATGATCCAAAGTCAACTTTATAAGAATCCTTGAATTAAATCCTTGAATTTAAAGGCTAAAATTAGTATATTAGATATATATAAATATATAGTACAAATAAACAGCACGTACTTGCAATTTAATTATTATTTATAATTGCTTCTTTATTATTCTTCAATGAAGTTAATTTTAACTTAAACTTAAAACCTTTCTACATATGTTTTAATTGTTTTAAATACCAATTACTGTCACGGTCGCCATAAACTGAGACTCGGTTAGACCAAAGTCTCTCTTATTTTCTTTTCTTTTTCTTTCTTTTTCCTGATAAAAGCCTAGTTTTCCCTGTATAGCTTTTCCTTTCCTCTAGTGTCAGTGTGTCTGTTTCCTGAAAAAAGCTTTTTATGATCTTCCAGCTCATGATTAATTGTAAAGGCCTACATTTTTTTATTTTCTTTTTTTGCACTATGATGCTTTTGCTTTCTTTTCCATATCCTTTTATTGTTGCAGTATATATGTGTGTGTGTGTGTGTGTGTGTGTGTGTGTGAGTGAGGGCCTGCCATTATGTCTCTGTGAAGTCTGTCAGGCCTTCGTCCTGGCATCCTGAAATGGGAGCACGCATAAACGTGGCGCCAAGTGCAAACACACTGCTGGGGCCGTCGGACTATTTGCACACCGCGCCCGCCCCCCTTCGATGTGTCACGCCCCCCTTTGGGGCGACAATGTGAAGGGGTCTGGTTGGGTTTTCATGGTTGAATATGGCCAAGATGTCATTAAGAATGCACAACATTTTGATTTCTACAATGGCCGCCGTCGCCGTCGCCGTCGCCTTTGCGGTTCTCCTTGGGCGTTGCAGGGAGGAGGAGCTGGAGTGGGCTGGAATGGTTTTCCATTGAATTACGCCTTTCGCCTTGGAAAATGGGCCGCAAAACGTGAGCGCCGATGTCCTTTGGACATGTGGGCGTCCTCTCTCTCTCTCTCTCACTCTATCTCTTTCACCGCATATCCTTGATATCCTGTCGCTTCTCGCCGCCTCTTCCGTCGCTCGTCTTTCGTTTTCGTCGTGCGGCGTTTTGAAGTTTTTGTGCGCATCTAAATAATTGATTAACTGAAAAATTCGTGCGAGTTTCGTATACACAACGAGTTGTTTCACTTGTGCCTTTACAAATATCTATATATATATATATATATATATATATATATATGTATATATATATAAAATCGATAAGACTGGAATAATAAAGACGCCGACTACGACGACGATGGCGATGGCGACGACATGAAGATGAACCGGAGGGAACCAAAAAACTTTTGATATTATTTATTTAAAAACCAGCTAGTGGCGCGCGGTGGCAGTGGCAGGTGGCACTGGGTTGGCGTAAAAATCAATATGACCCTCAAAAAAAAAATAAATAAATAAAAAAACTGGTTAAAGACTGAACAACGCTTTAAGATTAGGAAGATGAGCTTCTCTGAGATTCCTAAGCCTTCATCTTCATCTAAAAAACCAGAAATGTTAACGTTTTTCTTTCAAAACTGAGTAGAGGCAGAAAGTCCTACAAAAATAATTGCAGGAATTATTTTCACCCGTAAAAAGATTTTTAAAAAATATAAAAGAAAGTTATATAAGTCTAGGGGTTTATAAAATATTCGATATGATTTTATCTGTTCCTTTCTCGCAACTAATAAGAAAAATAAAGCGAATATATTGAATTCATTTTTGAATGTATCTTTTTCTAAACTTAAATAAAGTTAATGGGTTTCCAGAAAAGCCTAATAAAGATTTCTTTTAAATTTCTTTCACTCAAAAAGAAAGAAAAACTTATCCCTAAAACCCTGCCATTCTGAAGAAATGTATAGATTCCCTAAGCATCAAAAAAAAAATATACACTCTTAGGATCTATACAGAAATATTTACTATATTCTTTAAAGTCTCTTTAAAATCATAATTTAAACAGGGAAACCTGCCACGAATTTTGCGAATAATATGAAGCAGTAAAACCTGTGCCAGTATCAGCGGAATTTCGCTATATATATTCCCAAAAACAAAAACAAAAAAACCAAAACAAATAAAGAAAACTACAAATATATACGAAATACCTTTTGCTTCAAAGGCAAATCCAATCTATACACATTCTATCGATGTTTGTTCCGTCTTTTCAGAGTCGTTTGTTAGAAGATGCTTCCCTATTATGCAATTCGTGGTCAGCACGTCAGAATGTAAGTTACACAAACTTCAAAATAAAACAATAAATACAACAAAAAAACAAACAAATATATACAAAAAAAAACCAAGCGAATAACCATGTTTGTCTTGACTCTTGATTGATTTTCCTTTTCTGAAATTCATATTTTTGATATTCGATATTTGATATTTGCTATATTTGATCTCTCGTATATCCGAACTCTGTCTTATTTGAAAGCGCCGACGCCGACCTATACATATATCTATATATCTATACGTATGCCAAAGTGTATCCTTGTTTCACCGAAAAATTCAAATTGGATTTGGGATTGATTTGTTCTCCATATTGTTTCAATTGTTTCGATTCTCCTTGCCAACCGCCGCCGCCCTCGATCCTCTCTGACCTCTGACCTCTGACCTCTGACCTCTCTGACCGCCTGCTCTCTGCCTTCCAGGGTGATATCTTCGCGGGCATCAACGACGGCATCCTCAGCCGAGCGGAGGCCCTGGCCGCCGTCGACATCCAGAAGCATCAAGCCCAGCATGTACATAGCCAAATGCCCTCCCAAATCAAGCATGACGTCATGTACCACCATCACACAATGAGCGGGCCCCCGCAACGTCCACTGCAGGTGAGTGTCCTTACGATTAAAGTCCTTTTTCTATTAGCGGGAATCGATGGGTTAAGGTGGAAAGTGGTTTCCCAATCAGTTCGATTTTAGTAAATGCTTTGAAATTTAGATAACAATTCAATATTAAGCGATATTTATTACATATATATCGATAACAATCTTGATCGTATAAGCAATATAACCAAATCAGTACCTTTAGTGAGTCTTGGAGGGAAGTTCTCTTATCAGATCTATTTGAATTTAAGAAATGTATGATATTTAGGTAACCATTCGATATCAAGCGATATTCATTACTAATATATCGATATATATATTGATAGTATAAGCAATGTAACCAAATCAGTTTCTTGAGTGAGTGTTAGGGGAGGTTCCCTAATCAGATCTATTTTATATATACAAGTAGTGCTTTGAAATTTAGATAACAATTGATATATATATATTTCATACTTATATATCGATATCTATATTGATCTTATTAACAATATAATCAAAATCAGTTCCTTGAGTGAGTTTTCCTCTTGACTTGAGTGTGTTTTCTTCTTGACAAATCGGTTAGAGTCCAAACAAGACCAAAATTATAAATAAATATGTGATGCTCTAATATTAAACAAACAATTCGAATATAATCACTAATTATAACTTATATCCTACGTTGATCGTATTAACAAAATAGCTAAATTTGTTTCTTTGAGTGGCAAATTTTTAAATGCGGTTTTCTATTCAATTTTACCTTCTGTTAGTGTTTAAGGATCAGCAAATAGATTATTCGAAATGTAAAATGCTGTCTGTGCAATTGCGCTCAATCATCAAACGAGGCTTTTATTGTGTTGTCCTGGGCACCCTTCCCTGGCCAAAAGCACTTTCATTTCGCATCCATTACGTGAGTCTGGGATTAGCCAGGACATGGGGAACCGACCGGAAGTTGAACTCCAGCCGCTGATTGAACTGTGCGGCGTGCATGTGTGTGTGTGTGTGTGTGTGTGAGGGGGGGTGGGGAAGGGAGGATACAGGATATGGCATATTAGCCAACGTCTAGAAAGCTGCAAATTATGAAAGTCACTCCCTGATGAAAGTCCTGCGAGTGGCTAAGTGGAAAAGGACGAGAAACTGTCGCATTGGGACACAGTCGGCAACTTCAATTTCCGCTTTCGCTGGTCACACGCATGCCTGCCTCCCAATATATATCCCTCTATATATATATCAGGATATATATATATATATATATGTGTGCGGTTAATTTGAAATGTTTCTTTAATAAAATTAAAATTGTGACGTGTAAGCCTTCTGGGAACGTGCCACGTGACGGTCGTTTGCCAGGTAAGCACATCATGATTCGTGTCGTTAATTGTATTGTACTTCAACTCGAACTGGGCGTTCCGAAAATCGAACCAAAAAAAATAAAAAAGGACAACCGGGTCTCTCGCTCTAAAAACGCCCCGTGTTCCCGGCCCGGTGCAAAAGGGGATTGGGTCAGGTGGCCCAGTTGGGACTTGGACTGGGAATAGGAGTGGGAATGGGACTATGACTGGGACTGGGACTGGCACAAGTGGAATTATGTGCGCCAGTGGTTGGTGCTCTATTAGAAGTTGATTGTAATCAAATTACACAAGCAACCTGTTTTTGGGCCTCTAGCTGCACGGCAACAAAAATAAAGTGAGCTTTAAATATAATAAATGAATTATATAGCAAATATGGGGTCAGTTTATGTTTAGAAAAATATTTTCTAGCTTAGCTTTTCTAGCTCAAACTCGAAAATAACAATTTTTATTTATCAAAATACAAAAAAC
Organism: Drosophila punjabiensis; assembly: GCA_008042585.1. Lineage (NCBI taxonomy): Eukaryota > Metazoa > Arthropoda > Insecta > Diptera > Drosophilidae > Drosophila > Drosophila punjabiensis. Next base: position 161,380 of record VNJR01002069.1, on the reverse strand, counting down.
CCTAATATTATAATTAAATTAAATTATTCAGTTAATTATTTATCTATCTATATTGTTTTTTAAATCAGAATATGCCAAATATCTCTGAAATTTTTGTTATCTCCACAACTTTGGCTTTAGTTCATTGCCTTCGTCTTAAAAAACACTATTTGATTTCAAAATTGATCTCTCTGTGTAGCTGGGTACTTAAAAACCTTTTTATTATAATTTAGTTTAATTATTTATTTAATTAAATCCCGATCTATATTGTTTTTTAAATCAAATTAAGAAGGATATCTACATTTTTTTGTTGTTTTTTCCACACCTTTGACTGTAGTTCATTACCTTCATTTACTATTGAAAATTCAGTCTTAAAATAAATTATTTAAGTTCAAAATTTCTCTCTCTAGCTGGGTTCTTAAAAACCTTAATTTAATTTCATTATTAATTTAATAAATTATTTATCTTTATTGTTTTTTAAATCAAAGTATGCAGGATATCTCATTTTTGACTCTAGTTCATTACCTTCATTTACTGTTGAAAATGCAGTCTTAAAATACATTATTTGAGTTCAAAATTAATCTCTCTGTGTAGCTGAATAGTTGCTCTTGTTGCTGTTGCCGCTCCTGGCCGCGGCTGGTGTTGCTCGTGTCGTCCTCGTGTTACCGCCGCCGCTGCCCTGCTCATGTTGCTGTTGCACTTGTTTTCGGCACAATCGAGCATGACGAAAGTGCGCCCTGTCCACGCGCCGCCCGCGGTGGTTGATGTGTGGTTGCACCACTCCATATATTCCCCTATATATACATATATATATATATATATATACATTCGCTTGTAGGCAAAATAATCCCACCCACAGGACGAATCCCTCCTGGCACATAACCCGTAACCCATAACCATTCCCAATTGCCAGCGCGTGCAGGCCTTAATTTTCGGCAAACACACACACTCTCGAACTACGATTTCGGTCTGCACAGGACTCAGAAGTAAGGACTCAGGTGCCAGGGAACTCTATCAATCACCCTTAGTCCTCCCGCTCCCTGCTGCGGTATCAGGCGAAGGACTGCACACGATCTCCGCTCCGATTCAATTGTTAACAAATTGGCTTTTCCGGGGGGCTTGAGGAGGGAGAGAGGCTACTTGGTTATAAATAACGATGGGAAATCGAAAAAGGACTCAAGCAGTGGGCTTTTCACACTGCATTCAAGGAGCTCGCTAACCTTAGGACATTCCAAACCGAAATTAAATTAAAATCCTGTCTTTACATGAACAATATAATTGTCTTTATTTGGAATCAAGTTCTGAGGCAATCGCCTTGGAAAAACAATTTAATTTGCGGAATCGAGAATACCAAATTACTTGCAGCAACCGCTGGAAAGTATCCAAAATATGGTTTTTCTTACAAAAATTTTCTATGGTAAAAAGTGAAATTTCCGGGCACTCAGTTTATCGCCAATATTATGTCCTCCATCCCCGATGGCCGAGGCATGATCACCCGGTTGAGCTTTGTGGAGGGAAGATGTGGTCTCCTTCGTTATTGGTCTCTCCGGTTCCACCTCCTCGCCCAGGGCCACTTTGAAGCGTCCCAGCAGCTCTGGCTTTAGTTTTGGCATAGGAGCGGGCTTCTTCAACACTTTTGGCGCCTTCTTCGGTTGAGCCTTCTCTTCGAACAAACTTCTTAGTTTTTGCACCTGACCGAAGGCGGGCCACGACGGACTTTGGCGGGGCGGCATGTTTTTCCAATTTCCCAATTTTGATATATATTTCACAGAAAACTATTCAAGGTACAATCCGAAATACAATTTTTGTTTTGTTTTGCCAAATAGTTAGGGAATTTTGTCAGCTGTTTCCTCTTGAAAGTTTTCTTTACTATATCTCAGGCGTACTTTAGGGAACTGGTTTTATGGAGAACGTACAGGGGTGCGACTGTACTGAACTGACGGCAAGGGAATGACACTAGTATCTGGCTTACTTGATGGAGAGAAAAACAGTTTTCGATTGTCAAAAGTTAACTAGATCGAGGAATTATGAAGAAAAAACTTAACTATATCACATATAACAGTATTTACTTATTAAGGCTTTACGAGAGAGCTGTTATATATTTATCGATATTGTAACGTTGCAATAATTCCGATATTCTGTTCGATATATGGAACCATAGTAATTATACAATAATTTAACGATTTATGCGGTATTTCCACATTGAAAATAAGTTTTTTAGATGTTTTAGATATCGATAAAACTAGATCTTATGTTATTTAATTTGTTTATTTACCAATTACATTTAATTTCGTATTTAAGAGTGAGAAAAATAATTCAAGTACCGTAAACTCCTTAGTTTTCGATCTATTAAATTTCGTTATATAAAACTTTGACATATTCCATATGATATTTATGATATTTAATTCTTAAATGCAATATTTATCCATAAACCTGACTATATTTTCGTAACAATAACCTTAATCGAATTCCTGAAACATTTGCAAGTCCTAGCCCAAGCCCTTGGCTAATTTCGTAACCCCTCCACCTGAGAGGTAACACAAGTGGCACTCCAACCCCCACAGAGCCCCGGCTCAACCCCCGATGGCAGGCGGGGACACACTCCGTGGGCTAACTGTCAGAAAGTCCTGGTAACATGTGTCATAATCGTTATGCCAGAAGACAGGCCCGGCCAAGGCCCCCAGCACAGGGCGAGCGGCGGCGGCATTATGAAACTCATTAAATTAAACTAATTTACGGTGCGGCAGCCCCAATCGCAACTGGTTTTAGGTTTTGCGAGCATATGAAAAGCCAATTATGTGGAGAGGCAATCGCAATAAAATCCAGCGCCGAGCCGAGCCGAGCCGAGCCAGTTGCCAAAAGGGGTAAACACGAGTAAATATAATGCTAATTAAAATAATCATATCCATCATAAAGTTTGAGTTCCGAAAGGGACGAGGAGAGCGAGAGGGGTGGGTTTGTTGCTGTTTGTCGGAACATTTGTAACAATTACAGCGTCGGCAAATATCCATTATCAGTTTCCATTCCCATCCCTGTGCCCAAAATGAGCAAGGACGAGCCAGGGTATTCGCTGTGATGCCACTTTGCAGGCATTTATCACAGATTTCCGTCAGTTCAAACTTATGCTACGATCTAGTTCGGGATCGAGGAATCGAGCAACCCTCGCCCGCCGACTGCCCGCTTGGCTGACCCGGAAAATAATACACAGCAGACAGCGGCAGCGCACTTAATTCAATTTAAATTACACTTACATATTTCCGGGCTGAGCCGGGACGGGGCCAATGGCCATATCCTGTGTGTGCCATTAGTATTCGCAACATATGGCTTGATTTCCCGTCGTATCCTTCGGCAAGGCAAGGCATGGCACGGCACGGCACGGCACGCACTGCCGTCGCCGCCCCGAAGGGATATAGTACGGGTTCCTGGAGTTCCTGGGGTTTCCCCGAGCTCCCTCGACTTCAACCACAAGTGGTTTATCATATTCGAAATTCATTTAGTGCACCTGTTTGATTTTTCATGTCCTTGCACTGCGGTTTGGCATATTGTTTGGTAAATATCGTTAACTTACCATTGCCACTCCACACGCAACTCCACTTCCACTTCCACTTCCATTTCCATTTCCTCTTTCTCGTCCATTTCCGCCTCCTTTTTTTCTGGTACCGTTATTCCAGCGCCCAGCGGCGACAGGCGACAACAGCAAATATTTGTCTTGTGCGCACATTAGAAACAACTTACCGTTAACTAGGGTGGCCGCCAGTTACCACTAATAAAGTCCACCCTGGGGCTGAGCCGCGTCGGAAATTAGAACTTACCTTGCCGGAAACTAAAGTAAACTGGCTTCATTTTTAGTTTACATATTTTGAGTTTTGGATTTTAAAAACTAATATACTTTACAATTTTGTAAATGATATACATATAATTTAGTTATTTATGTAATTTATACAAAGGGAAGGACTCGTTCCCGACGATTTTGATTCAAAATAAACTCATAGCATACTTTTGGAAGTGTTTTTATACCCTGCAGAGTATTATAATATAAGTTATAAGCCTGCAACGCAGTGAAGAATTCGTTTTCGACCCTATAAATCATATATATTCCTGATCAGCATTGACAGTCGAGTCGATCTAGCCATATTTGAGCGAAATAATTTTCATTTTTTTCGTCAAAATGATCAAAAAATCACAAAAAATTATAATTTTTAAAATTGTAAATTTATAAAGCAGATTTCTTAATATAATAAAAAATAGCTTAGAAGAGCTTTCGGAATTAAAATTATTGCATTTTTAGCTGAGTTATGATCCATTTTCATGAGCCAAAGTCAAACTGCAAATTCAAATATAAACTTCTACTTCCCGAAGTTAATTTTCTTTCTTGTTTAGACCTAATTGTTTAAAATAATTTGTTTTAAGAAAGACTTGTGTTAAGTTCGTAAAAGCTCAGCTTAAGATTTACCCGTCAGTATGGATTTTTGCGACTTTTTATGCAAGAGATTATAAATCATTTAAAAACTATATTTTTTTATTGAATAAAACCAATCTTCAAACTTTACTTAAACTATAGAAAAACGTTAAATAAAAATGTAAACTATAATAATTATAATTATATTATTATAATTACTATAATATTTCTAGTCAGTTGACTTAGTTCGCTTTGGAAACTATTGATTTCTAAATAGTTTTTAAAGCATTTCTCTTCAAAATACAAAAATAACTAACTAAATATATAACTAAATATGTTAAAAATTGTATTAAATCTTACTACTAGCTAACATAATTTCAAAATTGCCTTAATTTAGCAATTTGTTCAAATGTTCCCTTCTCAGCTTAAGTCAAACTCCCCTAAAAGCGATCAAATTCAAACAACTTAAGGACTATTTGCAATCATTTACATGCTTGATTGTAGGTTTTTTCTACTCCAGACTCTTAAAAATTCAAATTGTTGAGCAAACACACACACACTCAATTTTGGTGCATTGAACTTTTTGTTTTTCTGCCGCGGAAAATAAAAAACTTTGGCGTTCGTAATTGCAAGACATTGCTTGTCCATCGACAATCGCTCAAATTGTCCAATTATCGATTACAGTCGCTTGTTTATCGTCTCGGCATTTGTCTGGTTATCGATTACGCTGTCATTTATCGCCGGCAGCCTGATTGACATAATTAAATGTGTGACCATATTTAATGTTGACCCAAGCCACAAAGACCCGAAGATAGATGCGGGGCGAATTATGATTATTAATGCATTAACTTTATTTAGTGGTCTGTGCGGTCTTTTTCCTAGCTCAGGTGAAAGTTCAATGATTCCCTCTCTCTCCCCCTCTGTGTGTGTGTGTGTGTCTGAGTACTTTTTTTTTATTTATTTTGTGTATTATTTGCGCTGTGCAGAAAGCTTCGTGTCATCCAGTGACAATTTACCGTTTCCATGCCCGCTCTCTCTCTCTCTCTCTCTCTCTCTCTCTCTCTCTGTATCTCTTTTTCTGGCTCCACTTTCCCTTCGTTCCGCCTCGTTCTCATTCTCATTCTCGTTCTTGTTTCATTTATTTATTTATTTAGTTTCCTTTTCTTCATCAATTATTTATGGCCGCCACTGTATACGTACGTGTACGTTCTTCTTTTTTATGGCCGAGACAATTGAAGGCGCAACTTTACGAAGGGGGCGGCGTTTAGAAAGAAAAATAAAAGAAACAAAGAGGAGCTTTAGCTCTCACAGCAAGTCGAAACTGGGAATACCCTACGCTTTGAGTTAAAGGTGAATCTTCCTCTAAAATACCTTAAAAAGAGCTGCTTATGATTAGAAAAAAAGGGAATAAATCCATAGGAATGTATAGACATTTAATTAAATGTTGTATTAAAAAGAGATAAATACAAAAACATTTATAATCGATAGATGTTGATTAGACCTGGAACTAAATCGATTTTCAGTGAATCGATTTTTTCTAACAAATTTGAAACATAAATCAATTTACTTTCCATACAAAAATTAGTGTTTTCTTTGTCTAAATATTAATCTTTTTTTTGCATATTAATCGAAGATTTTTATTATTATTGTTCTTCACAATTTATCAATGGAATAAAATAATATGTTTTTGGGTTTCTTTTCTTCATACATAGCTTGGGATATATAACATTTAATATGTATAACTTTTTCTATATATTTTTTTTTCCAATTACGCTATTCTTTAATTTAAATTTTTATATATTTTTAATATACTTATATTCAAAAACAATAATTATAACCTGTAAAGATGTGTATTTGTCTTTTACATGATGCTTTCCGAGAAGTGTTGGAACTTTTTCGATTAAATCGATTCTGAAAATTTAAGTCGATATAATTGAACAAAAAAATCAATTAATCGATTATAGAATCGATTTTATTTCCATCTCTAATGCTGATGCATCGCTGCTCTTCCAGCAATTTCCTCTTTAAGCTGATTAAAAGCAAACCCACTTTAATAGTTTTGTGGTCTGTAAGCAAGGGAACAAAGAGACGACCATCACTCATACGACAGGTGGCCATTACACGGATCCCCCCCCGGTTACACGGTCGCCCGGAATTTGCGACTGCAAATTGCACTTTCGCTCCTTGCAGCGCCTCATGCATTCGTAATCGACCACTTCCGGCGAATCAGCTTTTCGGGGCCCGCCCTAATCGACTGATTGGCCAAATTGCGGATTACAATCGACGCGGAAAGGAGCAAGTCTTGGTCAGCTCCCTAAGCTCGAACTCCAGCTAAGTCGACCCTCCCACCTCCCACCTGGAAAGGGTTCGGCGACAGTTAGCAGGTTAACCTGCTTAAAATGCACATCAACGCATCGCTTGACCCAAAATCCAACCCCCTCGCAACATAATGTGCGGCATATGTGGATGCCAGACTTTACAATTATCAGTTACAACTGTGACGAGGGATGGACACGGGCTTTCAACGGAAAATATGCTTTCTTTTTTATCCGAGGGGACTCGAAGTGAGCATCAAATTGATCGTATTAATGGCCATAACTAGTTTATCCCGCCCATCTCATCAAGGGGGATGGGCGGATTATGCACGCAGATTTCCATTACACAAAGCCAGAGTGTGGCAGGGGTGGCCAGGCAGTGGCAGGGGCAGGGGTGGCTCCGGCAGGTTGCAAAGTGCCTCTGAGGGTTGGGGGAGCTAACGTACTCTATCTATTCGCCGGAACATTAATGCAATTTCAATGAACCTGGGCTCCGGTCAACGAGGGGGGGGACAGACACGGGAACAACACTCTTTTTCGATTTGCGGCTCCTGTTCCGGCCCCTGGTAGCCCATCCTCATCCACATCCTCATCCACTTCGCACATCCCACTCCATTCCACCTGCCCGGGCCATGTTTGATCCGCTTGTTTTTATGCCCATGGCCCATGGCGCACACACACAATTTGTTTTAGCCGGCGAGGAGGGTTCCAGGTCCTGCCTTTACCTTTACTCCTGATCCCAAAAAACAAAAAAAAAAGCCTGGTCCCGGTCCCCGGCCTTCTGTGCATCTCCCACAGGAATTCCCAGGCAATATAACTGAAAGCAAAAATGAAGATAACAGTCAGCACGGCAAGTGCAAATCCACCCGTCCATTTAACAACTTGTGCCCGCCCCCTGCTCGCCTCAGTCACTCGTATCCTCATCCATATCGTCCTTGTCCTCGTCCTCGTCCTCGTCCTCCCCCTTTTTTCGGGCAAAACCAACTAACTGCCTTTTTACTCGGCGCGTCTGTGGGCGATTGGCGTGGCCCTGTTTGATGCTTGTAAAGACCACTTTACCCGCTATAATAAAAATAAATCATAATATTTCCCCTTGCCCCCTGTGACCCGGCCGCGGGACAGACAGCACAGCCGGGACCCTGCCTCTGAGCACAGTGGGCATGTCCTTGGGTTTATTGTCGGAATTTTTTAAATGCAAGGGATTCGGACTTACGTGAACTATTGTATTTCATTTTATATTGAGATGAGATTTTTTTTTGTACAAATTTGTAAGAAATTTAATGGTAAAGTTACTTTATCTATTAATAAAAATTGTTATTTTTTATTAAAAATAGGAAATAGATGTAAAAATTCATTAATCACGTAATCAATTAATAATTATACAAAATCCAGTTCAAACACGGGCTTTGCTAAAATATTATTATAATAATTCCAAATGTAATATATATTTCCCAAAAACCTTGACTTTAATTAATTTATTTTTTTAATAGTGCAATCATTAAATTTATATTCAATTTTTTATGAATTTAAAATAATTGAAAGCCAAAGTATAAAATAAAATATTTGACTAATTTTCCAAGATTTCTTTTAGGTTTTTTTGTGATTTTGTGATTGTGATTTTTCTAAACTGCTTCTATGAAAATCAATTATAACTCGGCTAAAAATGCATTAATTTTAATTTCAAAAGCTTTTCTAAACTAGTTTTTATTAGATTAAGAAATCTGCTTTGTAAGTTTAAAATTTTAAAATTTTCTGAATTTTTGAGAATTTTGACGATGTAACCCCTTATCAAATTTTGAAAAATTGAGTAAAATTTGATTTCGCCCAAACATGGCTAGATCAACTTGACTGTTGATGCTGATCAAGAATAAGAAGATTTATAGCGTCGGAAACGACTCCTTCACTTCGTTTCAGACTTAAAACTTATATTATAACACTCTGCAAGGGTATAAAAAAACACTTCCAAAAGTATGCTATGATTTTATTTTAAATCAAAATCGTTGTTTGACTTAAACAAAACATACTTTCAGACCGCCTTCGAAGTGATTTCGAAACACTATTCCCATTTCCTGTTGCCATTGTTTGGCTCTATGTACCAGCAAATTCGGGATGCTGGCTGCGTACGCTTTGGCGTGTTCCTGCCATCCTTGCTGCTCCTGCTCCCGTGTTATCCCGGAGGTTGTAACCCCGGATAATGTACTTAATGCATCTACATATTAATGTCGCACCGCCAACAACAAGGGCAGAGCCACGGCGAGGGGAGGCGGGGACCTGTGTTCGCTACTTTGTATGTAATTTCTATTACCGCTCCTCCCCCCCGTCCACTTGGGCGTTCGTGGAATCCCCGTGTGTCCTAGCAGTGTGTGTGTGTGTGGGTGTGTATGTGTGTGTGTGTCTGTGCAGCGTGTCGTTGTGCTTTTTGTTGTTGTTTTTATTGCACAGACTTGCGACGCAGCGTGTGATTGCCACTTTCTCTGAGCACTTGAAAAAATTAACATTAAATTTAGCACAAAAAAAAACTAGCAAGGCAAATATTATAAATTTAAGTTCCAACTTAATTGTAAATATTAAAACTTTATTATTTAATAAGATTTTTGATTTAATATTATTGATAAAAAAAAGAGAGAAAATGTTAGCATGAAAAAGTTTACGTGAGCTTATAATTCCCAAGTGCATGGTCTCAGAAAATTTCAGATTTCTTATAAAGAATTTTTAAGGCTATAATTAAAGTTGAATTTTAAAAAGATATTTAATATTTAAAATTTGATGTATTATTTATATTTATACATATTTATATTACTAACTTTTATTTTATTCATTTATTAAAGGCTGCAAACTTTGAGAAGTTTGATGTCCTTTTGAAACTAGTTTCATTTATATAAAAGTAAAATTTGAAGCGTGGTTTTTTAACCATAAAAAACTATAAAATTACATAAATAAATTATTAAAAAATGTAAAAATATATGCATTTACATCCTATTTTGTCCAGTGTCCTTTTTACCCCTCACCTGAGAAACTGTAACTGAACCTGTAACACCACCGCTGCTGCACTTGTTCCACCGCCGTCGCCGTGTGCGTGACGTGTAAAAGGATCCGCCGGGACAGGGTAGCTGTGTGTGTTTGTGTGTGTGTGTGTAGCTCAGAGTTTCCCAGGTTTACCAGGTTTCCCAGTTATATTGATATGTCTCCCAGTAGAGCAGGCCGGAAAACAGACGGTAGAAGGCGGACCGTTAAGCTGGGACCGCAATGTGTAAAAAATTACGAGCATTTTCAGCATTTTCCGGGGGAGGGGAGCGAACGCAACAAAAAAAATTAAAGCCTGCTCCGGGAAACGTTGGCAGGTGGTTGCCGGAGGCAGAGTCCTGCCGGTCCTTAATTCCTTCCATCCTTCCTTCCTTCCTTCCTGCAGCCACAGCACGCATGATGGGCCAGCAACAATATGCTGTTGCCATTAACCCTGAAACTTATTGCAGTGTACGTTGGGTTCTTGGAAGACTTTATGAGTTGTGTCTGTCCAGGAGCCAGGCATACACTTAAAGGATATTGCCAAAAAAGCCGGAAAATGACAGGGAAAGCCAGTCAATTGAGTGTAATTAAAGACTAGGAAAACATCAATGGGAATTCTTTATAAAAAAATTATGGAAAATTTAGGAATGAACTCTGATTTTTAGAGCTTAAAAAAAAAAATTAAATGTATTTTGATTTAATATGGTTTAATGGTAAAGTTAATATAATAAGTAAGGTTGGAAATATCAAAGAACAAGTAATATATAAATCAATTAATCTGCAAAGAAAACCTAATTATTATATTTTAACTTTTAATTTTCTAGTTGAAATAATATTTTAATCTAAGTATTTAGACTTTGTTTTCCCAATAAGATCATTTAAAAACTAAAAACTGATTTTAGTTCAGGGCTTTTCAGGAGAAATTAAATACTTAAAAAATGTTTGAAAATATCAAAAAATAGCTAAGAAATTTATTCTCTTTAAATAATTAGAAACAACTAAAGCCAGTCACCTTTGACTCGAATTATAAGACATATATTTGAAACAGTCAGCGATCAAATCAAAGATCTTAGAAAGTCTTCCTCAAAGCCACATCAGTTGCAGTTGCAGTGTATCCCGGCATCCCGTCATGTCCTGGGAATTCCCCGTGAAATCCGCCTTGTTGAATCCTGGTTCGCTTCCCCCAACGGACCCTTCCGATCCGAACGGCAAACGGCAAAAGGTAAAAAGTAAAAGTAAGTAAGGCCACGACATCCAACCCCCTGCCTTCCTCCGACTCGTCTGGCGGATATAAAAATAAAATAAAATCTATTACGTGGCAAACCACCCCACATTTATGCGGCAATTTGTTGTTTCTTGATTGTGTCTGTGTGTGCGCGCAAGAGAGTGTGTTGCGAGTATGCACATGGAGAAAATTCTGGCAAGTTAAGGTGTGCATTTGACACAAAAAAAAAACAGTCCTTCGGCTGGGAGAAACTCTAAAGTCTTATTTTCTTCTATAAGTCAATTCCGACCCTATAGGACTTAAGATCATTATTTTTAAATTATAATCAATGTTTAAAGAATCATAATTCAGCTAAATAATCATTAAATTTAAATCGGAAATGTTCTGTGCGTATTTTAATTTGCTTAACAAATCAGCATAAAAAATTTATTTTTGAATTTTTAAAAAAATTTGAATGATGTAACCCCTTATAAAATTTTGAAAAAAATGAGTAAATTTGTTTTTCCTCTAAACCAGGCTAGATCGACTCGGCTGATTCTGCTGATCAATATCAAGGCAAACAAGCTAAAGATTTTCATAAGCTATAAATGCTTCGATTCTCCATTAAATGGAGATTAATTAAACAAATAAATTAAAATGTTAATGATTAATCTCTACCAAGAAAAAGTAATATATAAATTTTAATCTCTTATTATATATTGTTTTGAATTTTATTATTATTATTTTTATAGTTCCACTATTTATCCTTAATAATAGATTATTGAAAAGAAAGCATATCTTCTCCTTATAGTCTACTGGCTGCTATTTTTAATTGGCTTTCCCATACGTTGCTTAACATTATTTCTGGCAGTGTAGCGATGTGTGCTGGTGGTAAAAAGTAAGTAAAGTGTATCATTTTCCCATTTGTCGACCCCTTTTCGCCGCCGCTCCACGGGCACTTCTCGCACTTTGTCTCAATTCCCAAAACTGTCGCCTCCCGGCAGTTGCAATTTATGAAGATTTGTGTGTGGCCAGAGCGTACGAGGGGTGTGGGGTGAGGGGTGAGGCTGTGCGAGGGTAAGGTCCTGGCTAAGGACGAAATATATACCGCCCCCTCGTTTAGCCTCGTTGTTAGCCTGCACTTGTTTTGATTTGTTTGGAATAATAACAGATGCTTACCGTTCATATTATTCATTGTTAAAATTATGAACGCTTGACAATAAAAATTGGTATTTGAACAGCTCTCGAAAGGTGCACTCAACCCGCACACACCACACACCCCGCACAACACACCACACTCCCGCCCAACCCCCCTTTGGCCTGGGCAAATTGCAACTTGTGCAAATATTTATGTACATTGAAAATTACTCATTTGTGTAACACCAATTAATTTCAACAAACAGCAGCAGCAGAGGCAACATCGGCAGCAGCACAACAATGGCCAAACCATTTATAAAACTTGCTGCTGCTGCTGCTGCTGCTGCTGCTGCTGCTGCTGCTGCTGTTGCTACAGTTGTTGTCCTTCGCCTTTCTGGTTAAACAAATGGAGAGAAAATGAGGTCCTTTGTTTCCCCAAAATAAACGATGCTGTTGCTCTTGCCATAGTAGCGTGTTTGCTGTTTGCCTTGCGGTGCAGGACACTGCACAGTGAGGGGAGGGGTGCAGAGAGTACTGTACACAGTATATGGTACAGTGGAGCCCTCGCATGAAAGCTTTCCCCCAAAAAGTCCACACGATTTGTCTTTTTTTTGTACAGGTGCAACATCCTGGAAAATGGTTCAATCAGCTTTGGGATCTGCACTGGAAATAAATTATTTTAAGTAATATATTTTTTTAAGAGGATGCAGAGTCTAAATTTAAAATATTATTCAAAGAAATTTTTATATTAAAGTGATTTTTAATAAATCTAATATCTTCTTGAAATAAAGTTAATAAATTACTTACTACAATTTTGCTGGAGAGTCAGAATTCATAATTATAATTTTAAATTTTTTATTATGAACCATTTAAAAAATGTCGACCTAATTTCTTTTTTTTACAAAATCTATTGTATCCCAAGTTGTATATGTTTTTCGATTGCTTTTTTTTTCTGAAACTTTGTTTGCTGAAAAACAAATTTTGACTTTAAAATGAAAGGAAATTCCCTTCCTTAAATATAAATAAAGTCTTGTATATTTTTCTTTAAGTGGAAGCCTGAAATGAGAATACATTGAGGGTAAGATTGGGCTCATTATTAGGCCAGTGCACTTGTCCCCTCTTCAACTTTATTTACACTGCAATTTGTCAAGCCTCGCTGACAAATTGCAGCTAATTACAGGCGGCACTCGAGAAACCAAGCGAAAAATAGAGAGTCTCACCACTCGGAACTTCAAGTTTTCCACTCAATCAGAGATAATAAGGACAAATGGATAAGGGATATGTGTAGTGGAGGTCGCAAGTCCTGTGGTACCTAGGGTAAACCTTAAAGAAAAGTTCATGTGCAACTTTCTAGAATATTTCAACACAAAACCCTGAACGGAGATTCTGTTTCTCATATCTTATTTGAAATAAATAAAAGACAAGAAGATTTTAAGTCCACAAATTGCATTTTCTCGACTTAACGAGAATATAAGAATAATGTGTAATATATAAAAGGGATTATGCGTTTATTCTTTAATAAGTATTATTTTATAAGATTTTACTTAATACAACATTTATTTACACTCCTAATCAGTTCAGTTCGATGGACTCTTTTGGTTTTAAGTTTTTTGAAATTTCTGCCTAATAGGTTTTATAAGTTAAATCATTTAATATTTATTTGAAAACAGTCGCGAAATTAGTCAAGTTTCTGGCAAGAACTCCCATCAATTCGAGTATAAAAATACATTTAAACTATTCTAAAGATTCCAGACTGATTAATTTCAAAAAAGTTACCTTAATTACAGGCTTAATTAAAGTTTCGCAAGTCTCGCTTGATTTTTTTTTGTCGCCGCAGCGCAGGAAAGTGTGCTACGAAATCTGTCAGGACGAAGGGAAAAAGTTTGCTCTGTCGCGATCTGTTCGTGCTCGGTGCCTGTGCTTTGGGTGACAAAAGTCACCGCCATAATATATTAACAGTGCTAAAAAATTAATGAACAATAACAAAGCCCGCACACACACACACACGCCTGAGGGGGAGGGGAAAGGGGAAAAGGAAAAGGAAAAAGGAGAGCTGGCAGACAGACGACAAACAAACAAAAACAACAAATTGCGCCAAAAACGCTTTATTATGTCAAAACAAGGAACAAAAAAAAGAAGCACAGAGACAAGGTGAAGAGGAGAAGGGGAGAAATAACAAATTACATTATATATAAATATATATATATATATCTGTATATATGTGTGTATATAATGAGGTCATTTGCGCGTAAACAATCAGAGAGGTGAAAAAAAGCAAACTCACACAAGGAATCCAAAGGCAAAGTTAAGGGAAAGGAAAGGAAAGGAAAGGAAAGGAAAGGAAAGGAGGACACCAGGACATGTTTATCAACAAACGGCAAATAAATAAATTATGTTCGCAAATTTGTTAATAAATTATGAAGCTGGCGACCAAAGTCACAGCGTTAAATTAAAGCGAACTAAGGAAAGGCAAGGAATGTCGAACATTAAATGCTCTTTTCGTTGAAAAGATGCTGAATTTTATAAAAATAATCAAAAGAAGTGAAAAATATATATTAATAAGTTATTTATTAATATTTCATTTATTTACTGATTTACCTCTGAAAGAAACTAAGAAAAGAAACTCTTTTGGATTTAGAAAACGAATATATTAGGCCAAAAACCCAAGCAGTTGAATTATTTTTACAATTAAGACTGAGATCTTTTACTTAAATACTATTTGTTAGGATATTATTTAATTACTATATATTTATTTATATATATATTTATATAATAAAAAGTATAATATTTAATTTCTTTACATTTAAAATTCCTTATTTTTTAAATTATTATAAATAAACAGCTCTTGTATTTTGATTTCCAATTTTAAATTTAAGTGAGTTTCCCCCCAAAAATCTCTGCGTTTTCAGTCCTTGTTTCAGGGTATTTCTCTTTTAAAATGGCGTCTTTGCGCACACACACACACACACACACACACTAGCACACATGTCCTGCCGCCAGCTCCCTGTGCTGCAGCAAAAAGGATATATGTATGTATTATATGTACATATGTATTGCTGCAGAAAATCAATGCGGACAACATTTGGCAATTTGGAAGAGCACCGAATGCAATTGTTGTTCCCTCCTTTCCCTAGCATTTATTTACGCTCTTTTTGTTATTTTTTTTTTTTTTTGTTTTTTTGGGGAACTGTCTTCTATTGTTGCATTTGATTTGTCCTCCGGCCATAAAGGGGTGGAGATACCAGGCTTGCCACACCCACACCCTCGGAAAGGCCTATCTCGCTCGCACACTCGCAGATTCCTGGCCATGTCTCGCTCTAGTCCTGGCTTGAGTTTTGGATTTTTAGATCAAGTGGCTTTGGAAAATAACTAATAAAAAATACAAATTACCAAAAAGAAAACCAAATATTAACAATGGGAATTATTAAAATTGCCTTAAAATAGTCTTGAAAATATTTTACCTATTTATGAGTTATTTTAAGGGTTGTTTTTTAGGAAATTTATAATTGGAAATTAAATATTTCGATTGTGATTAGCTAAAATTTCCTCATATATTTGCTCTGGATTTATATATATATTTTGATTAAACATTTGTAAATTAATAATTAGGATTTAAACTCAAATTGCCTTAAATATTTTAATAAATTAACTCATTCTTTTTATAGCTAAAAAATCAACAAAAATATACAATAAAATAGATTATATAAGTAGCTAAATCAGAGACATATTGTTACTATATTTTTTATAGTTAGTTTGTTTGTTATTTTTGAAAATCTTCACAGCTGGCGAATAAAATATACAAATAAATGCCTGCTTATAAATATATTTTCTTTAAGATTTAAAGATTTTAAAGTTTTCAAAGTGAATCTTATATAGCACAAGGATCCATTTAATTGTTTTTCTTACGGTGCATATTCAACTTTAACTTTAAGTTGCTGCCTTTTGTAGCAGAAGCCTTTGGCCCCCTTTGAATAATTTTATTAATTACAAATTATGCGCCTAATGAAATGGCCAGAGCAGAGGGACTGTTGCCAGCAGGACGAACGAGAGTTAGAGGATAAAGGAGTGGGCGTATATACATACATATATACATGCATACATATATATGTATATAGGATATCCTGCTCGATGCTGACGTTGACGTTAACGTTAACGCTGGCAGCGACATCGGCGTTCGGCGTTCGGCATCGGCACTGCCCACATGAATTTTGCATAAGCCCCAGCCAACCACAATGCAGCAGCAGGACTATGGCTCTTTTCGGGGGTCCTGCCGTAGTCACGGGTACGCAGATCCTGGCCCCATCTCCGGCTCCTGCTCCGGTTCCGGCTACAGCCGGGTGCGAGTTCATGGCAGGTCCATGGCCAAGTCTCTCTCTCACTCACTCACTCACTCACTCACTCAGTCTCTCTGTTCCGACACTGCGTGTTGTCCTTGCGCAGGGTGGTTCCTGCTCTCAGTAGAGGGAGATAGCAGCACGTGGCGTGCGAGAGAGAGAGAGAGAGAGAGAGCGGCAGGACCTGCATCCCCAGTACGACAGAGCGAGCGAGGCGAGCGAGAGAGAGAGAGAGAACCGCCAAGGGTGCAAACCAATAACCGTCAGACTAATTTTGGGATTGGTTTATAATTGAAGAGTTTGCCATTGTATTCGGCAACATTCCAGCCAGGCAGAGGAGGGAGGAGCGGGGCAGGAGCCGAAGCAGAAGCAGGACCAAGAGCAGGAGCAGTAGCAGAAGCATGAGGCCTCTACATAGTTTCTCCCATCTACATACATATATATACAGTATTATTGTAGTCCTCCATCGTGCTTATCATTTTAGAGTTTTACATAATTGGCACGGGTCCGATTTTGGTGGTGTCCATTTTCCATTTCCCTGGGTTTCCCTTACCCCTCCTTCCGCCCCCTCTTTCTAAGCGGGGGCGTGGTATGTTCGCTTTGTACATAGAATCAAAGAGGAGAGTGTAGAGCCAGGACTTTGGTTTGGGG
Source organism: Drosophila punjabiensis (assembly GCA_008042585.1). Taxonomy (NCBI): domain Eukaryota; kingdom Metazoa; phylum Arthropoda; class Insecta; order Diptera; family Drosophilidae; genus Drosophila; species Drosophila punjabiensis. Next base: position 144,355 of record VNJR01002069.1, on the reverse strand, counting down.
GCAGCACTAAGCACTAGTTTTACCCGCCCGACTGCGCCACATTTACACACAAAAAGATAAATAAATATGAGTGAGCTCCCCCCTTGCCCCTTTCCCCTCTCCCCCCGGTAGCCGGAAAAGCCCTCCTGTTTGTAGTGCTTTTCCAGGTCTCGCTCGCACAGCTCTCGCACGGCTTTAACCCACTCGAAATGGAAATGGAAGTGGAGCAAAGAGGGAGCGGGAGGGAGAAGGATGAAGGGAGCAGGGAAGCAGGGTAGCAGGAAGAAGGGAGCAAGGAGCAAGGAAACCAGGAGCAGGGAGCCAGGAGCAGAGCTAGGAGCCCAGTCTATTTGTAGCATACTTTTCAGCTGTAATCAGTTTAAATGCTTAACAAAGCAACACAAAAGCAAGCGAAGGATAACGAGCAAGGGGAATGGGGTACAGAACCAGGAGCAAAAGCAGGAGCAGGAGCTGAAGCCGGAGCTGGAGCTGGGCCAGCTGAAGAGCCAGGAACACCATTTTAGTTGCTATTCATATTTGTATAAATAATTCAAGGATTCCATACATATTTGATGGCTAGACAAAAGAGTTGTGAGAGCGGATTCGTATCCCATATCCGTATCCGTTCCATTTCGCCTCGTTTCATTTCATTTCGTTTCGTTTCGTTTCGTCTCGTTTCGCTTCCAGTCATCTCAAGAAGCGTTCAATGAACGGGGAACCCCGAAAATCCCCAACTTGGCCTCCTGCTCCTGCTCCTTCCTCTCCTTCGTCTTCATTCTCTTATTTTTTTTTTGGGAAAAGTAACAAGTGCAAGGGTTGATGGCAGCAGGAGCTGTTGACTTTAATTAGAGGCAACTTTAAATACATTTCTTATGCCGCGTGAGTGGAAAACTTTATAAATTATCTGCTTACGAGAGACTTTCGAAAGGGGGGATGGGGATGGGGGCTTGGAACTTTTTCAACGTGATAATTACAATGATTAGTTGGGGCTAATGAAGGCGATAAAGCTGAGGCAGGTTCTTGAATTATTTATATGTATTTTTCGGGCACTTTTCTAGGGTTTCTTATAGTTTAAAATGTAATTTATCTGCAACTATGGCTACCATTTCCCCGTATTTGACTTTAAAGTTGTCTTTACTTGATCGTAACTTTACAGATGCACCATTCAATGGACCAGCTAGACATGCTGGATCCAACGGGCTCGATGACCACATTGGCGCCCATTTCGGAGTCACCACTAACGCCCACACATCAGCACCTGCACGGTTCCTATCACAGCATGAATCACATGATGAGCCACCACCATCCGGGCACGTTAAGTGGCCACACGGGGGGTAAGTAGTGATCACGGATCGTGGCAGTTAGTTAGTCCTTTATCACCTTCTCCCTCCCTCTTCCCGCCTCTCCCTGATGCAGGTCACCATGGACACTCAGCGGTACATCATCCTGTCATCACGGCGGCAGTGGCGGCCGCTGGCCTGCATCCCGACACCGACACCGATCCCCGAGAGCTCGAGGCGTTTGCGGAGCGCTTCAAGCAGCGGCGCATCAAGCTGGGTAAACTGAATATGATTTTTTTAAGCATTTTGCTAATAAAATTTCTATTAATTTTAAATTAAAAACAAGTTAAATAATCAAAGATTTATTTAAAGACTAGAAACCTATTTTAGACTTATAATTTGTAAGGTAATTCATTACTTTTTCGATATATTTGTCATATTTTACATTTTTTGACACTGTCTAGTGGCGCCATCTATGTATGGCTATTGTCTAAGCTTTTCTGTAGTTACTTAAAAACCATTTTCTGGTGAAATATAACATGTAATCGGACTTTTTTTTTTAATTAATAATTTCAATTAAATTTTACACCTTTTCCACAACAAAACAAAGAGTGTCTCTTCATCTCTCTTTCAAAATGATTGATCTTAAACTAAGACTCTCACTTTTAAAAATAATTTGAATTCAATTTGATTGAATGATTGAATGCTTTTGATTAATTACAATCGTATTACAGGTGTGACGCAGGCCGACGTGGGCAAGGCCCTGGCCAATCTCAAGTTACCTGGCGTCGGCGCACTGTCGCAGAGCACGATCTGTCGGTTCGAGAGCCTGACGCTGTCGCACAACAACATGATCGCCTTGAAGCCCATCCTGCAGGCGTGGCTCGAGGAGGCCGAGGCGCAGGCGAAAAACAAGAGGCGCGACCCGGACGCGCCCAGCGTACTGCCGGCGGGCGAGAAGAAAAGGTAGAAAGTGTTTTAATCGACCCGCTAGCCGATCCCCCCACCTCCACCTTGTGTCCTCCCATATCCTTAGTCCCATCCTGGCGAGAAATCTCAGCGTCAGCAAATCCCCAAATACCTCTTCCAGCATCGAATTAGCTAAGAAATTGGCCCAAACATCGCAAGAACCCACAGAGATTTATGGAATCGAGCTTGAATGCCAGTTAGTTAGTTCCCCAAAATCAAAAACGAAATGTATTGCATTTTATTTTTTTATTTTAATTTAATTTAAGGAAATTTAACAGTAAATTACATCTGCTTGGGTTGAGAGGAAAAATATTATCTTAGATTTTATTTTATCTAATGAAAAACCCTCAAAAATTGAAGAATGATTTTAATTATAGGTATTCCAAGGTTTATTTCTTTAAATATGAAAGGAACATATTTATTTAAATTTAGATTTTTCTGTCTAATAAAAAGGAGCATCAAGTTATTTTTTCTGTATTTTTTGTTTCTTAATAATACTAAAAGCTATAAAAATAGCAAAGTTTTAGATAAACTACCAGAACTCCTTTTTACTAAAAAGCCTAGTATTTTTAACAATTCCGAATATAACAAAAAAAAACCGTAGTAAATAAATAAATTAAAAATGAAGAAAAAAATAAACTTAGTGCAGGTGTTTTAGACCAATGGGTTTTCCTTAAAAACAAAAACATGACTGGGTATTATCATTTTGATCAGAATTTTGCAAAGTAGTGAAGGAGTCATTTCCGACCTTCTAAATCAAAAATATTAAATAAATATTCTTGATCAACATCAAAAGCGCAATCTATTTAGACATGTCAGGAAAGAAAACATTTTTTAACAATTTTGTCAACATTTTATAAAAAATTCATCAAATTTTCAAGTTTTTAAATCTTTAAATTCAGTATGCAGAAAAATTAAAATAATAAAAACTAGCACAGGACCGCTTTTAATGCACTTTAAGCTATAAGTACAGCATTTTAATGCTTCGATTTGGTAGAAAAAAGATATTATATAAAATGATCAATAAATAAATGCGAAACTTTAAGGTCTTCTTAACGGTATAAAATGGCCAAAAAGTCATTTCATATATAGGTGTTGCTTCGCAGGACCCTAGCAACAATTCCTTGGAAACATTTGCCTTGAAACATATTTTCTTGAGCCTTACGCCATGTTAGCTTAAAGACTTTCATTTTATGTGAATAGAACCCTGGCTTCGACTCGATTCCAAACCTAAAAAACACGAAAAATTAAGATTTTGAAATCGAAAACAACATTTAAATTGAAATTGAAATTAAATACATCAAAAAATGAGCACTCCCCCTTGCCGAATAACCACCTGCCCGCGTCTGTTCCCCGGCTTAGGGACCCGCTTCTAAAGTAATCTATATCGAGTCTTTTTTCAAGAAAAAGGACTTCCATTGCGGCACCTGAAAAGCGTTCCCTGGAAGCCTACTTCGCCGTCCAGCCGAGGCCGTCCGGTGAGAAAATCGCAGCCATTGCCGAAAAGCTGGATTTGAAGAAAAACGTGGTGCGCGTCTGGTTCTGCAATCAACGTCAAAAACAAAAACGTATGAAATTTGCCGCTCAACAACACTGACAATCAAATAATACAGCCACACAATTAGGTATAGTTAGTAGTGTAACACCATCAATGACTGGCCACGGTTCGGCGGGATTCGGATACTGATAGTCGTTTATGACGGCAGCGGCGGCGGTTAACACGGCGGCGGCATCAGCAGCAGCAGCAGCAGCGGCGGCAGCGGCAGCAGCAGCAGCAGCGGCGGCAGCAACAGGAGCGGGAGCGGGACCGGGACCGGGACCGGGATCGGGAGCGGTTGCCGGTACGGTAGCCGGTCCGGTTACGGGAGCGGTTCTGGGATCAGGAGCCACATCGCAACTTGGACAACAACAGCAGCAGCAACACCACCACCAGCAGCAGCAGCAGCAGCAGCAACATCAACAGCAACAACACACAATATCGCATGCAACATCCGCGTGTCATATGCCCCTCACGGGCGACTATTACCTATAGTGATTCCGATTCATGACTCCAGATACTGACTCATGACTCCCGATTCCTAACTCTTGGTTCTGATTCCGATTCCGGTGAATATATAGATTTCGCCAGCGATTTGCAGCAGCAGCAGCAGCGGCGGCAGCATCACCACACCAACTACAAACTACAGCAGCAACCGAGAAAGAGTCCTTCTTCTTCACTTCTCTCTATATTTCACTCAGTAAAAGTAAATTAAAAAAATAAAAACAATAACAAACAGTACTAATAATAGCAGCAAAATACACACAACTATAACATAGTTCCCCCCCCCCCAATTTCCACTAATTTCCCCCAATTTTAACAACCCCCCACCCCCCCCCCCCCCTAAGAGGAAAATATTAAGATGAGAACGTGGAAAGCTCCCAAGTATAGCAAGGAGAAGTTGCAAATAATAAACAAAAATGAGGAAAACCCCCAAAAAAAAGAAAAAGAAAACATGCAACCAAGAAATACAAGAATTTTTTTAGGAACGAATAATGAAACAATGGACCAACATATCAAATGCAATAATTTATTGAATTGTATAAGAGAAAAAGGTAAGTAAAGGCTCAAAAGTCAAAGGTGTTTGCACAGAGAAAAATATTTGTTACTTATTTTTAAATCAATTTATATATTTTTTACAGTTTAAAACAATTAAATCCTTTTAATTTTGACCTTCTTTTAAGCCCTACTTTTCTTAAAAATATACATAGTTTTAAAATTCAAAAGTCTTGGTTACAAAACTGGTATATTTTAGCGATTTAAAATATTGCTAAATAATTTTGTAAATTGTTTTTTTTTTATTTTGAAAAAATAAACTCTTATTTATTATTATTATTTTATTTTTTTAATTATTATTGATTTATTTATTTTAATTTATTAATATCTATTTAGATCAAAGATATTAAGATTTTTCAGACATCCAATTCAGTGTAAATCTGTTATATTTGCTAGGTTTTATGTTATAATATTTTGAAGCATAGTTTTGGGCATTTTTTAAAAGAATTTTCGAACAGGTTTGAGTCCTGTAAATCCCCTTTTTCTCTGTGCATTCTCAGCCACCTTTCGGCAGTTTTAACCGAAAATAAATTGACCAAACTAAACCATTTATTTGTATTTCTCTTTCATCCCCCCTTTTCCTTAATGTTTCTTTCTTTTTGCAGAACAAAAATGAGCAAAAAAAAAGAAGAAGAATGAAAGCGAAGAACAAATTGAAATGATAAATCAATTGAACTACACACGACGGGCCTTCCCCCCTCTCTCTCTCTCTCTCTCCAGAAACGAAGAAAGAAACCCCTCCACTCCAAAAATCTGCTACTGCCCAACAAGGATAACAAGGATAACACACACACACACACTAAAAACACACACAAACACAGAAACACACCGACAAAGACCAAAAAACGAATGCCAAGAAATTGCTTCAAGTGATCCGATAATAAGAATCTAAGCTTATAAATCTAAGGAAAAAATGGCAAAACGAGAGGAGATACTGGAGGAGACGACACCAGCAGGAGCAGGAGCAGCAGCAACAGCAACAAAAGGAGACACACAACACACAACAAACACACAACACACGCCACTCACTTGCGATATTGCATATATTAGCCACTCTGTATATAAACTATATACAATATAGGGAACTTTGATTCGATTGTAAATACCAGCAGCACACGTAGCCAAAACCAAAACCAAAACCAAAAGAAAATATAATCTAGAAGGACAACGATGATTTTTCAGCTAGCTTACCGTAGATCCAAAGAACCAGGCCAAAAGGAATGAGTAGCCACACACCAAGCCCAGTCCCGAGCCCAAAGAACCCCTTTTCCAAGCTTCCCCCGCAGAGAGCAGCAAGGAAAGAGCATAATTTAACCCTTTTTTTTTGTCTAATTATAAGTAAACTAATGCAAAAAAAACAACTAAATAAATGCAAAGAGAAAGCAGAAGAGTTAGCAGCAACTGTGGAGATATTGCAACGAATTTAAAATGTTGCCAAACTAAACTAAAACCTAAAGCGGAAAGACACGTATATATATATATATACATATATATAAAAGCCACTCTATGACAACTATGCATAAAACATATGAATATATATAGTAATATATATATATAGTATATATATTATATATATAAAGAATTTTAAAAAAATTATATACTATACATACAACAAATTTTTTTTGTGTTTTTTTTTTGTATAATTTAGCACATTTTATAGTTTTAACTAGAATTGTACATATAAAAGACGAAGAAACATAAAGGTCAAGGTTATATATAGCGTGCGTGTGAATGATTTTGAATGAGTAGCCATAAATAACAAATAAAAACAAAAAACTAAAAACAAGAAACAAAACAAAGACAAAAGAAAGGCAAAGGAAACCCAAGTCAAGACAAGCGCGAAATTCAATAATAATTTTAAAAACAAAATTAAGGGAAAGCTAAATAAAAATAACTCATAGTTTTGTATTGAAACAACATTTTTGCCGACAAATTAGTGCATAAAAGATGTAAACAAAACATTGAATTTTTTTCATAAAAAGCGCATAATAATAATTATAAAAAATAATAATACCAAACCGAAAAAACCACAGCGGACATGCCCGAGACAAGCTCATAACTACATTTAAATTTAATTTTAGTAGTTTCTAGACACAAGAAAAACAAAAACCAAATACTGTAGCATGAAAATCAATTGATTGCAGATGGAGAGATATATAAGTAAATAATAAAAATGCAGCAAGCAAGCAACAAAAAATACGAAAATAAACACAAGTGCTATCTCTATTCTGGGGTTCCTCATGTTCTAAGCAGATCTAGTTGCTATTTGTTGGTTATTTCCACTCAAGAAACCTCATCAGAACCCACTTTCTTTGAATTATCAATTTAAAAAGATTACTTCTTTTAGTTTAATGTTGCCCGCGTTTAAGCTAAAGTTAAATCTTTATTAGATTTGATTGTGTAGTTGAATTTATACAATTAACCTCTGTTTGTTTACAATTTTTACTGGACCTGGACCTGGACCTGGGACTTGGACCGGCCCTGCCTAGACCACCTTGTAGCGTCCCTTGTTGAAGACATGGTGGGCAGAGCTGAGCTTCAGCAGCTCCTCCTTGATGAGGCGCGTGATCTCGCGCTTGGCCTTCTGCACGGCCAGCTCGCTGCAGCTCTCGATGGCCAGGTAGAGCTTCCTCTCGCCATCCGGTGGATTCTTGCCCTGCGGCACATAGGTGCCGCGCACGGTGAGGCCAGCCTCCGAGTACTCGGAGATCTGGGCGAGTGCCTCCTTGGAGGTCACCTTCCAGCGGGCCTGTTGCGGGAAATCGTTGATCTCCAGCTCCTCCTCGTATTTGGTAAACGAATTGGTATTGCCGCCAGCAATGGTGCCCAGTGCCTCCTCATCCTCCTTGGGCTGGTAGTTGAGCTTGTTGTTTAGCTTGGCGGCCATCTGTTCGGCCACCGTTCGTGCAGTCAGCAGCGGCGGTGGTGCGCCCGTGACATGCTGTCCCTTCAGCAGCGGCTCCACGACCGTCACAGTGCTCTTTGTGTCCAGATTCTTGCTGCTGTTGATCTTGGACGCCAGTCGCTTGGCCAATTCCAGTTTATCCGAGCTGAGCGCTGCTCCGCCAGCTGCTCCAGCCGCTGCCCCAGCAGCAGGAGCACCCGGTACCGCGCCCGCTGATGCCGCTGCAATGGCCATATTGGCAGCAGCAGCTGCGGCAGCCGCCGAGGCCAGAGCCGCATTGCCACCGGATGCGGCAGCAGCAGCCACTGCAGCGGCAGCCGCCGCCGCAGCTGTAGCCGAGGCTGACGTGTCCTTCACCGTACGCTTGGCCGCAAAGATCTGTTCGATCTGCTGGTCAATATCCTGCTCGATGTCTTCCTCATCATCGGAATCGGCCAGACCCAGGGCGGCCTTCTGCAGCTTCTTGCTCTCCTTGACCGCGTTGAACTCCTGCTCGTCGAACTTGAAGCCCTTGCCGCTGAAGCCGCCGCCGGTGTGCACTGTTTTGCCCTCGGCCTCCTGGGCGGCCTTGTACTCCGTCCACATCGTTTGCAGCTCGGCGGGAATCAGGCTGCCGGACAGGTCCAGGGCGCGAATCACATCGCCGGCATAGCGCGATTGTTCCGGCGTGATGAAGGTAAAGGCGCTTCCCTTCTTGCCCGCTCGTCCAGTGCGGCCACATCTGCCGGAAAAAAAGAGTGTTTAGTAGGGTTAAGAGCTCAAGGCTGCTTGTTCTCAGAGTCTCACCTGTGCACATAGTCCTCGTAGTGATTGGGAACATCGTAGTTGACCACTAGGATGAGATCCTTGACGTCCAGGCCACGTGCTGCCACCGAGGTGGCTATCAGCAGCCGCACCTTGCCCGACTTGAAGTCTATAATGGTGGAGTCGCGATCGAACTGATCGATGCCGCCGTGCAGGCTCATGCACGGATACGAGGCCTTCATGAGGTCGCGCAGCAGGCTGTCGGCGTTCTCCTGTTTGTCCACGAAGACGATAATGCTGCCAGCCTCCTGGTAGATGCCCAGCAGCTCGAGGAGTTTAAAGAACTTGGCATCGTCGTTGAGAATGACGACATTCTGCTCGACATCCTTGCACACCACCGACCGACCGCCGACAATCACCTCGATGGGCTTCTTGAGGATGCGGCGGGCCAAGGCCTCCATTTGGCGCGGGAATGTGGCACTGAACATGACCGTTTGCCGATCCGGCCGCACGTTGTCGATGATGCGCATCACCTGCGGCTCGAAGCCCATGTCGAACATGCGATCCGCCTCGTCCAGGACCACGTAGGTGACACGTCGCAGGTTTGTAACGCGTCCCGAGTTCGCCGCCAGCATATCGATCATGCGACCCGGCGTACACACAAGGATCTCGGCGCCGCGCTTCAGTTCGGCAATCTGCTCAGAGATCCCCGTGCCGCCGTAGACACAGACCGGACGCAGGCCCAGCGATTTGCTAAACTTGCGAATGTCCTTGCCGATCTGCATGCAGAGCTCGCGCGTGGGCGCCATTATGATGGCAATGGCGCCATCGCCATCCTCGAGGCTCGGCTGGTCCAGGATGTGCCTAAACATTGGTAAAATGAATGCCAACGTCTTGCCACTGCCGGTTTTAGCAATACCTATCAGATCCCGTCCGGACATGATGGCCGGTATGGCCTGGCACTGGATCGGCGTGGGCTTCTCGAAGCCCAGCTTGCGCAGCACGTCCATCTCTTTCTTACTAACGCCGCACTGGGCCCAGGTCTGTGGGGGATAACAGGCATTAGTTATGTTATGTGTGGAAAATAAGACCCAAGCAGCTCTAGCTCTTGTAGTTTCTGGGATTTACACTCACCTTGATGGGCTTGGGACAGCCCTTGCCCTTCACCTGTACCCCCTCCAACTCTGCGCGATACTTTTCCACATCGGCGGCGGTCATGCGTCCAAGCTCTGGCACCTCAACGTAAAAGTTTTTGCGGAAGGGAGCATAGCTGACCGAGGAATGATCAATCTTGGCCAGCTCCTTGCGGTGCTTCATGGCCAGATTGACGGCCGTGTCGCGGATATCCTCTAGCTCGTCCTCGCTGGAGTACTCCAGACTGTCCATATTCTGTTCGATCAGCTCGCCCTTCTTCGTCGTCGTCGACTTCTTCTTGGCCACGCCCGTGAGGATGACCACGCCCTGGGCCTTGGTCGGCGGATTTACAAAGTTGTTGACGCGACGCATCTCATTGTTGACCTCCTGCATGTAGGCGTCCAGCGGATCAATGTCGTCCTCGGGCTCCGCTTCCGCTTCCGCTTCCGGTTCGGCTTCAGCTTTTGGAGCAGCATCCGTCTCTGGTTCGGTTTCGGTTGCAGTTTCCGGATCCGGCTTGGTCTCCACCAGTGGTTCCTTCTTAACTTCATCGGTCTCCATTTTGACGGGAACTGCGGGGACAGCGGATTCAGCTGGCACCGCGTCGGACTGGGACTCCTTCTTCACCTCCTTGGGCTCAGCGGCAGGTGTCTCCTTCTTGGGCTCTGGCTCCGTTTTGGATGACAAGCCCATTCCCAGCTTGGCGCCGAATGCCTTGCCGAAGGTGGGTCGCTTCATCGGGGAAAACTTCGTCTCGACGGCATCGTCGTCGAAGCGCTTGCGGATGCTGTGGAACTTGGACGGCGGCGAGTCGGGCTCGGCATCCTTCTTGCCGCTGTCCAGCGGCGAAGCTTGATTGCTGTCATCCTCCTCGGACTCATCCTCCAAGCTCCACTTCTTGGCGGTTTTCACTGCAGCCGGCGCCACGGCCGGCGCCTTGGTATCCCGTTTACGCTCAGCCCGCCAGCGTTCGATGCGCTCTCGGCGCTTGATCATCTCCTGCTCGAGGCGACGCTGCTGCTCCTCCTTGTCGATCTCTTCCACCTCCTCCTCTGAGGAGCTGGACGAGGGCACCGGTATAATCAGCGGCGCAGAGGCGGCCGGACGTCTGCCGTCCGACTCCCGATCCCGCTGACGATCACGATCGCGTTCCTTCTCCCGGTCGCGTTCCTTTTCCTTCTCGCGCTCACGCTCCTTTTCCCGCTGGCGTTCGCGATCCCGGTCTCGATCGCGGTCAAGGCGTCTGTAAAAGGTAGAAGAAACTGAATTAGTCATGAATTCTAGACAGATTAATGCCACTCACTTGTCCTTGTCGTAGTCCTTGGATCTGGAACGCTTCCTTCGCTTCTCATCCCGCCTACCGCGTTCGCTGACCGAGTCCTTGCCACGCTTACGATCGTCCCGGCCACTGCGGGAGCTTCCAAAGCCGCTCCCGCCACTGCCGCCGCCTCCTCCTCCGTTGCGGGATTTTCCCATGTCATAGTCCCGGCTGCGATTATCCCGATCCCTGTCTCTGTCCCGATCCCTGTCCCTGTCCCGCTCCCTCTCCCTGTCCCGATCGCGCCTGCAGAGCAAAGAATCCTGTTATTATTGGAAATATTGGAAGGCAAAGGTGGAAAACTTACCCAGAACTCTTCGACATTGCCGATTTTTTGGTGTCCGGCGGCGCCGGTTTACCGCAGACTCGCCTCCTACTAACGGATTGTGGCCAATCGAAGCTCACCCACTGGCTTTCTCTCTACAGAACACGCCAAATGCCGTAACTCAATATTTTTTATTGAGTTTTTGCCAAATTTTCACTTGCAATCCGGCATCAGCTTTTTTTCCCTTTTTTTTTTGTGCCTGTCCGCTACAGTGGTCCAGACATCGATATCGCTATCGATTGCATATTATCGACAGTTGGCCCATTTCTAGTATTTTAAAAACATTTTGGTATTTTTCAACGCCAAACTTTGAGTTTGAATTGTTTTTATTCTTATTTTTATTATAAATTATTTAACTTTATTAAAAAAAAACGTGAATATATAATTTAACTATTTATTCAATTTATTGCACACAGATTTATAACGGAAACAGAAACTCAAAATTAGCTAGGAACCTTTTGGGGAACGAAAGTCGAAGAGCTTGGGTATCACATCGCCGCACTTGGCGGATATCTTGATGTCCGCCAGATGGTCAGCCCGCGTATCTCCTATATTGACTATGGCCACCGGCAGCTTGAGATCCTTGGTCTGCAGCACGACCCGGTAGCCGGAGAAGACCAGGAGACTGGAGCCGAGCACCAGCAGGCCATCGCTGTTGTACACCATCTCTGCGATCTTATCCAGACGCACCTTGGGCACCGAGTCACCAAAGAAGACAATCTCGGGCTTCAGATCACCGCCGCACTGCGGGCAAGCGGGTATGTGGAAGTTGTCAATGTATTCCGCGGGTATCTCCACATCGCCATCGGGCCGGATCATGTCGGGGGCGTCCTTAAAAGCCGGATTGAGGGAGGCGAGAATGCTTTGGAACTCGTGACGATCGATGCGATATTCGCAGGACAGGCACTTGACCACAAAGCCACTGCCATGCACCTCCATTACGCTCCGGCTGCCCGCCTTCGTGTGCAGCCGATCCACATTCTGGGTGACCACCGCCTGGACGCGACCCTCGCGCTCGAATCTGGCCAGAGCGTGGTGCGTGGCATTGGGCTGGGTGGCGGAGAACGTGGGCCAGCCCACGAAATTCCGGGCCCAGTAGCGTTTGCGGATCGCTGACGACTTCACGAACTCCATGTGCTGCACCGGCTTGTGGTTCGAGCGGGCGTAGAGTCCAACGCCCTTGGATCGGTAGTCGGGAATGCCTGAGTTGATTTATCACATTTAGTTATTTACTCACATGCAATAAACACGAGAAACTCACCCGATTCCGTGGAGATTCCTGCGCCTGTCAGAACCAAAACATTCGGTTTAGACAGCAGGAAATCCTCCAGCCGCTTGATGTCATCCTCCACCGCGGGATTGTGCTGTGGCACATACTGCTGCCGGGCGGTGGAGCTCCTTAGAGCGGTGCTGCGGAACCGCAGCAGGCTGCCCACGCGCATTTGGGGGATTTGTTTAAAATTTTATTATTGTTAATTTTGCACTTGTTACCGCATCAGTGTGACCCTGAACGTGGCACTGCAGAAAATACCAATTAAATATCGATATTCACGGCCAGTGCTGCCACCTGTATGCCTACAGTGTTGCCACTCCGCTGCGCACGTGTTGAGTTGTGCGCCGCCTTCAGCTTCACGATAAACAAATTGTTAAAAGCTGAAAAACAAAACAATTTTTGAATAAAATCAACATGCCGCCAGACATCGAGATCATCGTGGGCACCTACGAGGAGTACCTGCTGGGCTACCAACTTAAGGGCCCCGAGGAGGAGGGCGAAAAGTCCAGCAAAATTCAACTGAAGCAAACATTTGCAGACAAATCGCACGCCGGCTCCATAAAATCCGTGGCTGTCCAGGGCCACTGGGTGGCCACCGGCGGCAGCGATGACCGCATCTTCGTCTACGACATGCGCACCCGCCAGCAGTCCCAGATCCTGCTCTCGCACGCCGGAACAGTGAACACTCTGACCTTCTCGCCGGACCTAACGCACTTGCTCTCGGGCAGCGCCGATGGCCACATGATCGCCACCCGCGTGGGCAGCTGGAGCACGGAGGGCGACTGGCGCAAGGCCCATGCCGGCCAGCCCGTCACCCACATCAGCTGCCATCCCAGCAGCAAGCTGGCCCTGTCCCTGGGCGGCGATCAAGTGCTCAATACCTGGAATCTGGTGAAGGGCCGGGTGGCCTACAAGACGAACCTGAAGAGCAAGAAAACACTGGGCAGCGCACCAGAATGCCTGTCCTGGTCCACGACCGGTGATCACTTCACGATGAGCGGCCCGCTTCTGCTAGAGATTTGGGACATCAAGAACGCCAATGTGGTTAGGCGCGCCAAGACGCCGGCCAAACCCATCTGCGTCAGCTGGCTGAATGCCAAGGAGTGTCTAGCTGGCCTGGAGAACGGAAGCATTGCCTGGATTTCGTTGGAGAACGGAGAGGATGATGTTGAGGCAGCGGTGAGTGGAATAACCTTTCGTTATAACATTTATTAATTGTATTAATGTTTCATTTGTCTTTCCCCTGACAGCCAAAAATCCTTCCTGCCCACGAGTCGCGGGTCAAAGCCATGGCCTATTTAAACGAAACCCTAGCCACGGCCTCCAGGTAAGTTTTCTTGGAGAAAAGCAGCCTTAACCAGCCTGTGACACTCTCGTATCTCTCTTAGTTCTGGTGAGATCAAAGTCTGGCGCTGTAGTCTCGATAAACGAGAGCTGGAGGAGCTGGCCAGCACCAACATCGACTGTCGTCCCACCGGCCTGGGTCTGCTGGATCTCAGCCAGTTTGGCAATGCCCGTGTCCAGACGAAACGCATCAAAGTGGAGGACAAGCCGGCGCCTAAAGCGGACACCAGTCAGTCTGCAAAGGTTCCGGCACCGCGGGGCTTCGTGACCATTGAGTACGAACAGGATGAGAAGACGGATGTTGCAGAGCAAGCAAAGGAATCCCGCAAAAAGAAGCAACCTAAGAAGAAGCTGCCACAACCGGAGGAGGAGGAGGAAGAAAGCAGCGAAGACGATTCGGATGAGGAGGATGATAGCGAGGAGCTCTCCGACGACAGCGATAGTGACGCCTCCAGTGACGCTGGCGAACGGCGAAGGAAACCTACCAAAAGGAAACAGCCGCCAGTCACACCATCCTCCCAGCGGAAAGGGAAACAGCAGAGAAAGAAATAATTACAAGTTAATTACTTCTCACTCCTCTCCTTCCCCATGTTATGACTGTCAATAAAGTTGAGATAATCGTAGAATGATATCTAGACTTTGGATTTTAAAGAATAAACTTCACTTTCAAATAAATGCTGAAACGTTTGCGGGTCAAAAAATACTCCAAAAACTATCGAAATCTTTATTAGACAGTAGTTAGCTGATAACATTAACAATTTTAATTTGTATACAGTAGTGGGAGCCAGTGGGGGTCAGGCCTCCGGCTCCCAAATCAACAATAACTTTCATGTTTTCATTTTGCTTAGCGGTAAGTGCGGGATAGCTATCCATCTATCTATCCCTTCCTCATGGGGCCAGGAAGTAGTGCAGGAGGTTTAGGTAAATGCGTTCCAGCAGCGGCCACAGGTGCTCGGCCAGAAACTGGATCAGGTGTCTAAGCGGCGGGCAGAGTGTGCACATGTAGTTCGTGAGGGCGTCCAGCACGCGGACGAGGGCCATGGGTCAGTTGCTGTCGTTGTTATTCCGCTCCAGCTGGATGCAGATATTTCCAGCACTGCCACTGCTCCCCGGACAGTCATCCTCGTTCCGCCCGTCGGGTCCTAGTCCGTAGCAACCATCCTCGCGTCGCTGGCAGGCATATGTCCAGGCCATGGGCTCTTGGAACTTGTCCAAATGCGCTGCATTGAGGAACGCGTAAAGGCGGGGATGATCCAGGTAGGCTGAGCACGCATAACACCACACGGACAGGTCGCTCAGGCTCAGTGCCAGCGGATGGTCGGAGCACAGCGAGTGCATCTGCATGTGCTCGTTAACGTAACGCCCACAGGCCACCGTTCCACAGCTCAGACACGTCCAGTTCTCCGCCAGCGATTGGCACTCGCTGCACGCTGCCTTGGTATTTATTGCTGTTGGGCGAGACAAGTGTAAAAATACATTAAAATAAATAATAAATAAATAAATTAATTAATTAATTCCGACACAAAGTATGTTCATATGTACAACAAAGCCAGCGAGCATGCCTTGGTTCTTAAGCATAAATCACTTAGAAGCAAAAACAAACACAGAAAAAAACAATTAAGCAACATTTAAGCATGCTTTCTAAACAAAATTAGCAATAAACGAACGAATAAACTTAATTGTTGAAACTTTGCACAAAACTTAAAACTTAGCAAAATAACACCAAGAATGCAAAGGAAAAATGCAAAACCAATCAGAAAGCTTAGACAAAACAAGAACACTCTGCTTATTTCTTAATATGTACCCAAATTTCAGTTAAAATTACGCCTTAAATATCTTTTTTTAGAGTCAAAATTGATATAAAAACTCAAAACTATAAAGCTTTTCCGAAGGACACAAAGCACACAACATAAACGCGTCACACAGAGAAGCAGAAGCTGAACTAAACTGATGGGGAGCGGGATCTTACTTAACGGCGCCTCCTTCGGTCGCAACAGGCTCAAGTGCGGGCACGTCTTGAGCGGATACACGGCGAACATCTCATTCTGCTCGAGGGCCTGGGAGGAGCCCAGGCAAGGATCAAAGTCAAGATGATAACAAGAGCGCGAGCGCGAGCACGAGATGGGGGTATTAATTTTGTGTGTTTTTTTGTATAAATAATGTTGGCATGGAAATGAGGGAGACAACGAGAGAGAGAGAGATACAACCGATTAGCTAGGAGGGATGATGATCTATGGATGATGTTCGTCATACCTCCTTGTGCTCCGCCATGTACTCGGTGAGCGTTTTTACCTTGACTTTGGGCTTGCTCCCGCTGGGCCGTTCCTCGCCGCAGTCGGTCCGATCGCCTTCGGCTCCGCCCGTTGCCCGCGGAACGCTGTCATTTGTAATATTCAACTGCCGCAAGGAGGCGGTAAGAAAATCCTCGTTGTTATTCTCGCCCACGAACGGCTCGCGTGGCAACCGTTGGCCCACGAACTCCAAAGATCGCCAGTGCTGGCCCTGAACCTGCAGGCACGACTGCAAAGTCTCCACACAGCTCTGGAAGGCCACAGTAGGCGGCTTCTGCAGTGCCATGGCGCCTAGCTGGGGCGTCGGCACCGGATCGCCCAGCAACGTCTTCGTGCACATGGTCATTGCATACGAAATGGAATTGACGTTGTAGCCACCCTCCAGGCAGACGATGATCTTGCCGCCGGCCAGCGCCGATAGCCAATGGGTCAGCAGACCGTAGCCCTCAGGAGTGACCTTACAGCCGCCCAACGGATCACCGATAGCAGCATCGAAACCGGCCGAAACCAGCACCAATTGGGGATTGAACTCGTAGGCAATGGGCATGATGAGCTGCTGGAAGGCCAAAGCATACTCCAGGTCACCCATGCCCTTCTACAAACGGAGAGAAGAAGAACACGTATTAGAAAGGGCGGAAAATAAAGAGTACACAAGAAGGAGCACTCACCTTATTCCAGGGTATATTCACATTGAATCCCCTGCCCGCTCCCTTGCCAACCACATCGAAATTGCCATCCGGTCCCTTGGGGAAGAAGGCGCCATGCTCGTAGCGATGCACACTGATGTACAGCACCTTGGGATTCGACTCGAAGATGTGCTGTGTGCCATTCCCGTGATGGACATCCCAGTCAACGATGAGCACGCGCTCCAGGCCAAAGTCCCGGATGGCATACTGGGCGGCAATGGCCACGTTGTTGAAAATGCAAAAGCCATGCGGCTGATCCGGCTCAGCATGATGACCCGGCGGCCGGACATTGCAGATACCGCTGCGGGACTCGCCGCTTAGGACACTCTCCACCGCCTGCAGAACGGAACCGGCGGCCAGGGTGGCGCAATCGAAGGTGCGCGGATGCAGATACACTGAATTGTAGCCCGTGCCGAGTTGCTGCAGTTCCTCCGGATCGCGGCCGAGCAGGCGACGCACGGAGTTGACATGGGAACGCGTGTGGGCGAGGCAAACCTCATCCGTGGTTGCAGTCCTGCCCGTTGGCAGCTGCTTCATCCTTGCCAGCAAAGCGTACTCCTCGTGCATCTTGTGGATGTGCAGGATACGCGACGGCTGCTCCGGATGCCCGGGATCATGGAGATTCGAGTGCTCCAGCATCTGGGGATCGTAGGCATAGCATACCCGGATCGGGGGCATCGATAGCTTCGTCTCTGTGCGCAGCACCTGCAAGCGGGCCAAGTTTCGGGCTTTCTTCTCAGGCGGCAAGGGGATGGCCGTGTCGCGCGTGGGATAACGATCCACGGGCGGCGGACCGCCTATCCAAATGCGCAGAATCTGATGCAGATCGTTCTTATCCTTGTCCTGGCCAGCCAGCTGGTCAGTCAGCTCGGCCACCTCGTACGTTCTCTGCAGCTGCAGGCAACGCCAGTGCGCCCTGTGAAGGCAAATGCAGTTGAGCAGGGCCTTGACCAGCTCGGGACGCGGCAGGGCCAGTGGCTCCACCAGCGGCGGGCAGGGATCCCCGAGCAGGGAGCGAAGCGTTAAGGCGGCACCCTCAGCCAGGGAATCCAGGCAGTAGCCTCCTTCGAGGACGACAGCTACACGGGAATCGGCCATGCGCAGTAGCGGGTTCAACAGGTGCGGATAGCAAGCGGGAGTCACCTCCATTTCGCCCTCGGGACAACCCAAAGCAGCATCATAGCCGGCGGAGACGATGATCAGTTCGGGCTGGAACTCCAGGGCCACGGGCAGCAGCAGCTGCTGGAAAATAGCCAAGTAATCGCCATTCGTCATCCCAATGGCATTCAGGGGGACATTGAAGTTGTAGCCAGTGCCAGGACCAGATCCTATGGCATGGTAATCGGACTCCTTGAGGTGCGGCCAAAAGGTGCCGTACTCGAAGCGATGTATGGAGAAGTAAACCACCCTGAAAGGATCATTAGTTAAAGATCTCTGTTAAGCTGGGTCTCTTTTCCACTTCCACTCACCTGGGATCGTTGTAGAAGAACCGCTGCGTTCCCTGTCCATGATGCACATCATAGTCAATGATCAGGATGCGCTGCAGCTTGTGCACATCCAGGGCGTGCTGGGCAGCCAGGGCCACATTGTTGAAGAAGCAATAGCCATTGAATTCGGCCTTCATGGCATGATGGCCCGGCGGCCGGATAATGGCCATGCCATTCTGGGCCTTGCCAGCAATCAGTTGATCCACCAGCTCGATGGTGGAGCCGGTGGCCAGCAGCGAAAGCTCAAAGGTGGACTAAGGGCGGGAGAGGAGGGAAAAGAGAGAGAGAATGGGAGGTTATCAACGTGGGGTAATTGGTAATCTTGAAGAAACCCTTATCTAAAACTCAATAATAGACGCAATATACTATACGGTGCTTCGGGAATTTACAGTACGTTTCATGTGTGTAGAGATAGCGGGGAGATAGCAGAGATTGATTTGCTGTACAAGCTTATGAATTATAAATTAAATATGCAATTGTTTTTAATATCATCTACAAAATATAAAGATAAGATTTTCTTTTTTGGAAACTCAAGCAGAAGCCAAACAGTTTGCTTTAAAAATCTAAAAATTAGACTTCGAATTCGGAAAAAGTTTTAAGGAGGGCACTAAAATCCTTTGCAGGATGTTATAATATTAGTCATAAGCCTGCAATGCAGTGAAGAAGTCATTTTCGACCCTTAAAATTATATATATTCTTGATCAGCATTAATAGCCGAGTTGATCTAGACATGTTTGGACGAAAAAACAATTTTTCTCAAATTTGTAGAATTTTTATAAGGGGTTTAACATCGTACAAACTGTCAAAAAATCACAAAAAAAATTAAACATTTTTAAATGTTCAATTAAAAATGCTGAATAAATTTAAATAAAATAAAAATAATAAAAACTAGCATTAAACAGCTTTCTGAATTTAAATTAACGCATTTTTGACTTAGTTATGATCAATTTTCATTATCCAAAGTCAAACTACAGGATTATATTATAAACCTCGGCTTCTCGAAGTAAGTTTACACTCTTGTTAATTGTTCATGCACCATTTTTATGCTAAACACTCTACTAAATTCGTTTCAAAATATTGTTAAAGGCGAAGCAGGGATAAAGTATAAAGTTAGTCTACAAGCAACATATTTAAGCTTGATTCAAAGCACTCCTTTAAGTTAATAACCAATTTGGTAGCCTAAATTTACACAATATAAATATTCAATATTTAAATTAATACCAATTATCTTATAAAAGCCTGGGAAACTGACTCCAAACAATAAGAATAATAATAAAAAGGGAAAGGGTTTACATTTAAATAGTTACAATCTCTGATATTAGTGAACTGCACTGTACTTAAGCCTCTCTAATCTAATCTACATCAATTTGCATATTTCTCAGGCAGCAAGTGAACTAAAAAACCACCACAATCTCCCAGGCAATCAAGCGTAAGCAAAGGCAAATCATCAGGTAATTAGGCGCTAGAAGGGGTACCTGGTACCTGGTGCCTGGTGCCTGGTACCCGGCACTGAATCGATTTGCTCACCGGATGAATGTAGATTGAGTCGTAGCGGGAGCTCAGCTCCTCCATGCGCTCATCGTCGCGAATTCCAGCGGTTTGCTTTAGCCGCTCAAAGTGCTCCTCGGTGTGCAGGCGCAGGATCTCCTCCTTGGTGGCGGCCCTAGAAGGCAATTGGTTGCATCTTTCCACCAGGCTCAGTTCACGGCAACTAAAAATGAAAGATAAATGAATTAATTAATCAATTGATTAACTAAGGAGCATTGAATATAATTTCAAGGACTTTAAACCCACCGCTCCAGGACGCGTGTGAAGCGCTCGGGACACTCGTAGTGCTCCTTGTCCCACAGACAGCAGTGCTGGCTCATGGACTCGTCATAGATCAGAGCCGTGGGTCCTCGCACCAGTCCCTTGGCATTCATGGCCTGCATTTAGCCAGGATTAAGCACATTAATAAGTTGTTACTGAATATAATGTTAAGAGCTTACATTCTGGAATATATCGGTCACCGTCTCCTGTGCGGCCATGGCGCTTCCCTGGTTCTTGAGCATGTTCCGTGCACGACGTTTCGCCTCCAAGAGCGCTGCGCTCGGTTTGCCAGCCTTTCGCTGATCGCCGGCGTTGCTGCTGTTCCCGCTGCTGCTGCCGCCGCCGCCGCTGCTGCTGATGCTGCTGTTCCCGCTGCCGCCAATCATTCCAGCTGCCGTTGCCGCCGTCGTGCCGCCAGCGGCCGACTTGGATTTGACCATGGCGCGAGTCTGGATCTTTGCCTGCTGGGCGCTGCGTCGCGTGACGATGGGCGGGCTCTGCGGATACATAATGTATATGGCTTATTCTCGATTCCAGATACAGACACACACACACAACACAACACACACAGCGAGAGGGGCTTAGATGCACTGATTATTTTCAATTAATTGGCTCTCTTCGTTATGCATAAGAAAATTAATTAAACTTCGTATGAAAGCCATATGTGAAATTGAAATATACGAAACAAAAATGTCAATGCACAAAGATTACGAATGTTGACACACTTTTGGGGCCTTTGATTACATCGAATGAGTTCTAGCACTAATCTTGGTACAGTTCTGACTCGCTAAGAAGTAATTTATTAACTATAGACATATGTACATATATGGAATTAAGCTTTAAATTAAGTTACCATAGCATTTATTGTTCTTGAAAATATGCAAAAATAATTTTTTATTATTAAAGCATTTCTTAAAGATCTTTAAGGTTATAGATACATTTAATTAATGTTTTTCTTTATTTTATATTTTTACTTTTTATCTAATTTAGGAGCTTGTACTGTTTAAGTTAATCACACATGAAAAAAAAGTTCATACTTTTTGTACAGTTTTCGGAAGTTACAGTTACTTATTGTCGATAATCGAAACTAACTGTAACCTTCCCGGGTGTTCGCTTTATAGAGGTAACACTGTGCAAGTGTGTGTGCCTGGAAGGCAACCAACTGCTGGGCACGAAGTTTCAACGGGAACTGCGGCTGGGAAGCTTTTAACATGGAACATGGCCAAGCCAGCGGCTTGTTTGGAGCTGCGGCGCGAGTGGGAGTTGTTGCCATTGCCGCTTTTGGCCAGAGCCACTCCAAAAAGGCGGCAGCGGGCAGCACGTACTTACCATAATGTGTGTAAGACCGATCCGAATCGGAAACCGGAGGAAGAGACAGGAGGAGGAGGCGGCGGACAGCAGGGGCGGCCTGATTCACAGCTGCGGTGGGCGTCCGTTTTGTTTGCAGCCGTCACCGTAGTAGCCGTGGGTAATACTTTCTTGGCTTTTCCTTCGGCTCCCGTTCCGTTCCGTTTTTTTTTTTTTATCGATTCTTTCTAGTTCTCTATTATAATTATCCGTTTTGTGTGTGCTATAAATTATGCCTACTTTATTTCTATCTCGCTTTCGCAATCCCTACTCTAGCTCTGCTGCTGCTGCCCGTCAACGAGTGTATGTGTGTGTGTTTGCGCTTCAGTTGCTTTGACTTTTTTGTTGTTATTGTTGTTCCTCTTCTCCTTCTTATTTTCCCGTTTGTTGTTGTAATTGCACTAAACAACAAAAATGACTTTTGTCTCGCGTTTCGTTTTACAGTTTACAGTTAACAGTTGCAGCTGCAGTTGGCAGTGTAAGGCAGCATTCGTGATTTTTAATAAAAAGAAGAAGAGAATACGAAGATGCAGCGGAAGATGAGCGCGGGCGGCGAGGAATGCGGTCGGCAAGATGTTTGTGTGCCGTCTTCTTCTTGCCGCTTACATGAGAACAGATGTTTGGCCGATAGGCACACAACTTGTTGAGATCCGGAATCGATAGTAGGAGGCATTTTTGTATTTTATGAATGAAAAAGTATAGAAATATATTCTATAACTATTTCTTATACTCTTTACTATGAAAACATTACATTGTCATAAGGAATATTTTTCTAAATGTACATATATATATGCACCAACGTAGAGAACACATCGTGATGGACGAGAGAAACTTTATGATGTCAATGAAAGTACAAAAAGCTCACCTGATATCGATTATATTAATATTATTATATCTGTTAAAATAGCGATATATAAATATATATACATTTGTTTGTTGTTGAAAAGTTATAGTTATAATAATAATACATTTCCATTTCCAAAAATTGGAAAAACATTAACAGAAACTTCCATTGATGTTCCCCCATCTCTAACCTTCTTCTCTATCGATACCCACCTTCCCCGTTCTATCGATCTGGCGCCATCTCTGGCAGCCGCCAAAACACGATCTTTGATTTAATGCTGTGCCGCATTGTTTACCTTTGTGGATTCCGCGTCCATGCTGCCCTTCGTCGAGGAGCACGTACCGGAGCTGCTGCTGCAGCGCTCACGCATCGCCTTCAGCTGCAACCTGCACCTGGGGCGCGGCCGGGAGCGACATAAGGCCACCTCCAGTTTGGTGCTCGCGAGGAATCTAAAGTTCTACGAATTCCGGCGCAAGGAGTTGTTGCATCACATCGATTTGAAGGGCACTCGGCTGCAGGGGTTTGCGGAGCAGCTGGAGAGGTACACAGGACCCGTAAGCAACTTCCTGCCAAAGGAGCCGGGCTTTTTTAATGGCCAGGAGTTGGACTGCAGCATGCTGTCCTCGCCAGAGGAGCTGCCAATCCACATAGGCAAGTACGTGTGGCAGCAGGATCAGATCTACATACTGCTGCACTGCTGGGAGCTGTTCCTGGTGCTGCGCCGGCCCAAGGAGCACGGCTGCAACTTTGAGCTAGTGGCCCAGCACCTAGATGTGGCCTCCTTCCGCATGATTGGCGGCCCCATTCCGTATCAGGCCTACGTGGAGCTACAGTTCGGTACCAGTGGCAAGCGCCTGTGCACGGACTTCCAGGAGCCACCGCTGGACGAGGGCCCCAGCACCTCCAGCAAGGCCGGCGCCTCTGCCTCCGCCACGATTTCGGTGTCGTCGCAGAAATTTGAGCGCCTGCTGCAGCAGGTGCACAGCGCCCGGGCGGAGCTCTCTAGCCGGCGGGCGCAAACGCAGCAGGACTTTGCCCGCAGCCAGGATCTGCAGGCCTTCGGGCCGCCCGGCCAGCGCTCCCTGCTGCTGGAGGAGAAGCAGCTGCTGCGCCGCTTCGGCGACGTGTGGACGCGCGTGTGCGGCGACTATCTGGTCTGCGGCTGCCTGCTGATCAACATAGCCGGCAGCCATCGGCTGAGCATTGTCCAGGAGCTGCGTCCGCTGGTGCGTCTGGAACCACCGCCCCCGAGCCTCAGCCTCGAGCATCGCCTGTACGAGCTGCCGCTGCAGGCGGACGGCCAGCCGCCGGAGGATTATGATGAGCTGGCGCAGTTCTGGGCATGTCAGGAGCAGCACAGTCGGCGGCTCAAATGGCGGCGGGTGGCTAAGGCCGCGCAGCTGCCGCCCGAGTGCTCGGCGGTGCTGGTTGTACGTCTGCGCCTCGCGGACCTCCTGCAGGCGGAACAGCTTCACCTGATGGCCATGTACGAGGTGAGGAGCGTGCAGGAGAAGCAGCTGCAGGCGGAAGCTGTGACGGAGATCCGGCAGCTGCATTTGGTGAGCTTGGACGCTAGGAAGCTGCTGGATGACATGGAGGCCCTGGCACCCACCTTTGCCGCCTCCACGCTGCACCAAGACTTTCTGACCGTGATCGCCACCCAGAAGGCACAAAGTACTCTGCGCCTGGAGTTCCAGGCGGCTCAGGACTGCGCGCGGTTCGAGCAGCTGCTGGCGGCCAAGCTGCAGTTTGAGCTGATCCAGACGCAGGATCAGGGTGAGTCTAGCTCCTCCACCTTTGCATTAAAAAGGAAACCAACAGCTCTTATCTCTTCACAGCCTCCAATTTGCAACTCCTGGATGACACCTGCCCGGAAAGCGCCTTCCAGTCGGCCTCTGACAGTGCCTACGTGCAGCGCATCTTCTACAATCGCCAGCCACTGTCGCAATGGTGCGGCATTCTCTTGCTCCGCGACGATCCCGGCCAGCATTGGCATGTGTACGCGCCCACAGAAGCCCGCCTGCGCCTCCTCCTCCACCGCCTGATGCGCGATCTCCTGCAGCTGCATTGCAACCTCACCCTGCTCCAGGTCAGCGAGCACAAGCCTTCGCCGGCGGACGGCGCCGCTGCTCTCGAACTGGAGGCGAGTCTCGGCGAGGAGCTGCAGGCCTTGACTGAGCTACTGCGGGCGGGAAGCAAAGCGGAGAAGCGGCTGGAACAATTGCAGCATATCCAAAGGCTGCAAATGGCCAGCGATGTCCTCGCGGCAACTGTGATAAGGAGCCAGAATGCTCGGGAATAGGTGGCATGCCATAATCTTTATGATATTGCGATCTCGTCCGTCTCTTTTTTATACACTTAAAAGCTTAAACTTAAGCAGTAAACTTGTAAACAATTTAAAAACAGGGAAAACCCTAACTTAAAGCTACATTAATGAGTTACGAGCTCACAGGGTCATGGATGGACTTGGATTGGCTGGAATTTAACTCATCTTCACGTGCTCAGGCGTCGCTGCTGTTCCTCGCTCTTGATGATGCTGTCCAGGACATTCTCCAGATTCTGTGTGGCCGCCGATAGTTCGGCATTGTCGCTGTAGGAATCCTCCACAATCTCCTTGACCTTGTGCACCAGCAGCTTAAAGTTGACCATGCCATCTCCTTGGGCAGCAGCCGCCACTGCCGCTGGCTGCTGGCGTTCTAGCAAGGCAGAGAGCGGAGCTAAAGGAAGAGAGCCTGGTCCCTGGCTGGTTCGACGCTGATCGAACCACAAACTGATGTCGTTCAGGGAGTAATCCGACTTGTTGGCCTCCAAATAGCTGCGATTCAGGTCGGCGCCATTTACTACAAAGAGGAGATTACGAAGAGCATTTGAGGGAAGTGTACCCCAAGCCTTGAGCGGGATTCAGTACTTACTGGAGTGCGTGAGATTGGCTCCCACGGGTGCATACATGTCGAAGAGCTGCTGCCTCTGCGGCGTACTGGAGCTAAGGAAGGTGGAGCTAACCAAGGCAGTAGGCAATGAAGCAGCTGGAGCAGTAGCTGTAGCTGCTGCTCCTGGCGTGGATGCCGTGGAAGAGCGCTATGGATGCAAAAGGTTAAGACAAGTTTCCTTTTTAATTAAACGTTTAAGCTAAACCCACCGATAGCTGTCGCATATCCTCAATGATTTGCAGCAGAAACCTTTGGTGGGCACTCAAGAACTCGGAGATTTCCGAGCTGGACGAAGTGGCCACCATTCCCAGCTGTGTTTCCAGTTTCCTAAGAAGAAACCAAGGTCATTAGAAGCCTGAGAAAGGGAATAAATCGCACAACAAACTTACGCATTCTGCTGCAACAGACGATCAATGATCGACTGCAGCTGGCCCGAGGCCTTGCTGGCCATTCCAGTGAGAGAACACAGCTCCTGCTGCTGCTGGAGGATCTCCTTGTTGTGCTGCTGCTTCTGCTGCTGCTCCTTTTCGTGAAGACTTCGCGTTTCGGCGGGTATGGGCGTCGCAGCGGAGTGACCCAACGCGGCGCCACTCTCCTGTGCATTGCAGAAGCCCCGACGCTCCTCCTCCTGCGCCGTCTTGCGCCGCGGCACCCAGAGCCAACCGCAAAGCCTGGCCAAATGCCGTGTCCAACGCAGCGGCGGCTGATCCTCCACAAAGACCTCGCACATCCGATGGCAGGGCTCGTGACGGCCGCCCGCAAAGCCCACCGCGAAGCAGGGCAGGCACAGCGAGATGTCCCGGCACACCTGGCAGCGAAAGCGAATCCCCACGATGTGCTCCTTGCGGCAGCCCGCGCAACTGTTGCTGTGTATCAAGTGCTCCGTGTCCTCAATGCGCTTGATCAACGCCAGCAGATTCCCGTAAATGAGGAAACGTGTCTGAAGCCCCGCTCCCGTCCAGAGCTTGTGGAACTGCTGCTCGCCGAGACCGGCCATGCCATGGGGACAGCGGGCAAAGCATTGCTCCATCATCAGGGGCAGATTGTGGACGCCATAGGCCTTGGCCTCGCCCAGATAGCTGAGCAGCTTGCTCAGCGTGGCCAGGAGCTGCTCGAAGGCGTAGCGCGACATGATCTGTGTCTTGGGATCGGCCAGGAGGCCAAAAAAGTCGGACACCAGGTGATCGCTGCTATACAGCTTGCAGAGCAGGATGAAGGTGATCTTGATCTCCAGCAAGGAGATGGAATGGCGACGTTGCCTGCAGTAAAAAGAGAGCTAACAGCTTGAAGGGCTTACTAAATAGACAGAAAGAAAGCCCTTACGGATCGTAGACGTTCCAAAAGAAGTTGGCCAGCATTCCGGTGGCCCTGTCTAGCTGATAGCAGCTGTCCTGGGCAAAGTGTCCCAGCTTCTCGCAGGCAAAGTAGACGTCGTGCAGCAGCGAGGTGAGCTGGAAGGGCGGCACCATCAGTTCCCAGCTGCCGCTCATTCCGTGCCGTTCCAATATGGCCAGCAGCAGTTTATACGGTATCTTTCCAGCTGGAAATGGGGAATGGGGAACGCAGGCTCGCAATTTTCAGGGCACACACTCCTGGAAACTCTGCTGCTGCTACTCACTGTGAAAGACCTTCTGCAGGGCCACAAACTTGCTGGCACAGCGGTAAACCGTATATTTGTAGCTCCCGTAGTCCGTCTGCAGCGCATCCATGATGGTGGCCAGGTCTTTGTTGTTGTTGCTGCTGCTGCTGCTGCTGCTGGTGCTGAGCGGAGGAGGAGCCACTTGTTGCGCGGCCACCACCTGTCCGGGCGCCTTCTCCCGGGCCAGGCAGGCCATCGCCTCCGCGCTAGTCCGCATTTTGCTCAACTGCGGTCGTTGGGTCGTGGCCAGCATTTCGTTTGTCTTGTGTTCTGGTTTTTTAACTTATTGTCCTGTAATTTTGGCCCTTCTCTCTGAACGCGTCGCTCTCTTCTTCTTCGCTTCCGTTAGCGCAAAAGTCAAATCTGGGAGCAGTGTGACCACGCCACTTTGCGATTTATGAGATTCGATTGTGCAATCGATAACCAGCCGTTGCAATTTAAATTAGTTGTTGTACACATTTTTGTTTAGTTTTGGACAAATATTAAAATAATTTTTGTTATTTTGTTTGAATTGATGGAACTTCTTTTGCATTTTTATTTAATGTGTACGGAGAATATTTTTAATTTCTCAATATTTTTAGTTTTTGCATGTGACATATCCTATCATTTATACTGCTCCTAAAAATAAATTTATATTTAAAAATTACATTCTTTTAACTACTAATATAAATAAAATTAATAATTTAACAAACGAACCGATAACAAGAAATCCGAAAGAGATTTTAAATGCCTAAAAAATATATAAAATGTATAGTTGGTTTCATTTTAGTTATTTTTCTGTTGTTATTGTATTAATTAAATTTTAACTTTTTTAATGCGTCTTTATTTAATTAAGATGTAGACGGAAGTGACTGGCTTTAAGAGACCATCTTTTACATCGAGAATTTATATGTTAAATGCAGTATTCACACTTATGATTCTTTTGAAATACTCACACTTTTACACAGGACTACAAATTTTTTCAATCTAAAACCGGAATATACTTTTTCAAAGGATTTTGATGCGCTGAACTTGAAACAGAAAACTCAGAAAATCTCCATTATGTTATGTTTTTGTGATATTTTAACCTAAAGTCCAATAAAATACAATTGAAACTTAGTAACTTCAATAAAATAGAATTAATATTATATTCTTATTTCAAAATAGGTCTTAATATATTAAAAAACAAGAAGGGAAGCTAGCAAATTCCGATTGGATAATTAATAATATAACCATTTCTATAATATATATAATATAATATTACAGATATACATATATACATAAAAATATCCATATTCATACTTTCATATCCCTATAATTGTTATGGGTTTAGACTCTAAATGTAAATCTAAACTTTAGAGTTACAGTTTTACATTTACATGGCAGCTATAAAATATAGGCGTCCGATTTAAAAATAAAAAATGAAATAATAATAAAATAAAACTTAAATCAAACTTCTTAAATATATTATATTATTTCCCATATCTCAGAGTAGATTAACTGATGTTGAAAAACGACGAAGTTATCCATTTTTATATTAATTTCCCGATTATTCCTGTGTCAGCTATATAATAGATAAATCTGATTTTCAAGATATGAAAACCATAATTATTAAATATTACAAAATACTTAAATTTCATAAATGATAAAGATATGTTGAAAACTGTCAAAGTAATAATTTTTTATATAAAAATTGTACGATCGTTTCTATGGCATCATTATGATATAGTCGCCCGATCTGGCCCGTTCCGAATTATAAGCTAGTGAGAGTATACAGCATACGAGAACAGCTTTTCGAATTGAAATTTAAGATAGCTTCCTTTATGGTTATTAATCTAACGCCGCATTTCTAAAACTTAATCCTTCCACGTAATCTTTTTTGATTAAACTGACGTAGAACATAACGGAAAAGATTTTTCAATCAATTCGTTAATTCCAGACTTTAGTTTTACAAATTCAAGTCCCTCATCAGTAACCCGTTTTCGGAACTGCACCCAGAGAAAAAGAGAGTGTTGCATGTTTAAAATTAAATATATGTTGTCGTATGTATATTTGCATCATTCCATTACAATTACAATAACTTAGGCTTAATTGTTTTTTGTTTTTTATATCATACGTTTATGTTTTGTTTTCGTTTCGTTTCGTTTTGTTTCTTTAAAATATGTTGTAGTTGATTTTTTTCTCGTTTTTTTTTTGTTTTGTTTTTAATTTGCTTACATCGATATTGTGTTGTTGTTTTAATATGCCAAGTTTTATAAGTGAGTGTGACACAAATGTTGATGTTTACTTAACTTTCTTCTCTTGTATCTTTTTTTATTGCCTTTTGAAAGCATACATTCATACGTATATAAATGTGTGTGTGTGTTGTGTGTTGTTTTAATTACTAATTATCATATGTGTGTGTGTGTGTCTCCTCTCTCTGTTTATAATTCAATATTCATTATTTTGCAATTTATGCTAGGGGTGAGGGGGCTTCCATCTTGATCATTTTTCATTAATTAATTAATTAAAAATACATCTACATACAGACATTATCATATTTCATAAATCATAAACGATGGGCTTGAACAAAGGTTGTGAAGTGTAGATAGAGTCTCTTCTACACTACGATGCTCCTTCTCTCTCTCTTAACTCTCTTTAAGTTTAAGAGAGGATTGATTCTCGATTCTCTTTGATTTTTACAGGGTTCTCTTCTTTTTTGTATTTTTGTATTTATTTTAAGTTTTTGTTTTGTTTTGTTTTAGGCTCACTTAATTGCACATACTAATTAGATGCTAAAGCATAGAGTTCCTTCCATTCATTCATTATTTACGTTTCGCTTTCTGTGGTTTTGGTTCATTGATTGATTTGCAATTGTTGGTTGTTGTTGTTGTAGTGGCTTGAACAGAATTTGAAACCTGTCTATATATGCTGTATATATATATATATATATAGCTTAGCTTATAAAATATAAAAAGGGCTTTGCGAAATTTATATGAATTTAGTAGCATTTGTTTATTGGAAAAAGTCGTAACTAAACTCACGAAGGTACATGAACGAAAACCATTTCTATAATAATTAATTAGTTAATGTTTTGTCCTTGCTTTAATTTTACAATTCTTGACCTCTGTTTTTTTTTTTGGGGGAGTTGTTAAACGGCGGCCTTGGGTTCAGAGTTGAATAAATTATGCTATGCTATCCTGCCTCCTCTGATCTCTCTCTGTTCCGTTTAGCATTTAAATACGTAATCATAGTAAATTTTTATAATATTAATTAATCAATAGTGAAAGACATCTTTGCTAAATAAAAATCAACTATGGTTAAAAACATACAAAAAATCATCTTGCTTGCGTCTTGGGTTTTCTTCCTATCTTTTAGTTATGTTTTGTTGTTGTTTCTGTTATTGTTGTGCTTAATTATTAAAATTTAACATAATATGTATATAGATAAAAAAAAATAGTAATTATATATAAAGAAGGTAACTTCTATAGAATTATGCTCTTGAATATGTTCTTTCTCCCCTTCTTCTCTTGGCTTGGCTTTATTTCTTAACATCCCGAATATGCGTCTATATATCTGAACATATAGCACATATCCAGGTGTGTGTGTGTGTGTGTGTGTAATGGGTGGTGCACATTTCGCTTAGTTAGACTTTGACGAAAAGAAATACAATTGCAAGCAGCTCTGTCTGTAGCTATCCCTCTCTGAATCAGGGGTCTTCCAGCCTTCGATCTACCCAAAAAGCTGGCCATATGCATTACCAATTGCATAAACTGTTTTGGGGAAAGAAGGAAGAACTGTGATTGCTGCTCCTGTTCCTGCTGCTTGCGTGTGTATTGCGCTGCGCTTTTGTTTCGATGTGTGTGTCTGAAGTGCGTTTAGAAACGATAATTCTCATCGGCCATGTGAACGGCCCACAGAAATTTGGTTCTTTGCGTTTTGTTGAAGATCTTCTCGATGGGCACGCCATTCTTTTTACACCTGCAAGGATTAAGGAGGTGAGTGAGCGGTTAAAGGACATTGAGCATAAACGAATTGATACTCACCATGCCACCGATATGCGTGGATCGAGATAATTTAGCTTAGATGTGCCCAGGGCAATGGTCTTATTCTCGTCTCTATCAGTCTCTTGTAATTCCAGTTTCTTAAGCTGATCCTTCAGGCGCTCCAGCTGCTTGCCCTTCTTGTCCGCATTGATCTTCTCCTTCATGGAGCCCCGCTTGGCTGCCTTCTTCAAGTCCTGCACATATCATAGATATTTTAGTTAAATTGAAGAAATATGCAAGATGCAATCTTAAAGGATATGTAATGTTCTGCACCATACTCACATGATATTCGGCCTCGCAATCATCGATGGCATCACGCTTGGCCTTAATCTTCTCCTTCAGGTTCTCCATGGACTTCTGATGGCCCTTGGGCACGGAACGCTGATGGTTACAGAGGATGGCCACGGCACGATTGGCCCGATTGTAGGCCAGCAGCTTCTCCGGTACCGTCGCACTCGGATCGGTGAGCAAGTCCAGCTGGCTTTGCAGCGTCTTCGAGGCGTTGTACGTACGGAATACCTTGGCCGTGAGTCCTAAAAATGACCAAAGATATTCAGTCTCTCGGTAAAGAGAGTAAGAAAGACTAAGAGGACATACCTTCCATCAGCTCCTTGAGATGCTCGTTTAGCACCTGGGTATTGAGGCGATCGAAGAGATCGTCGCCCTCCTTCTTGTGCTCCATGAACAGCTCGAGGTTCTTGAATACGCGCTTCTCGACCTCGACCTCGTTGTAGTAACGAATGGAATCCTTACCGGGAAAGTCGAACACCACCACGTTCTCCTTGCCGTTCAGCTCCTTGTGCAGCTGGACGTGCTCCACTCGCAGCGAACAACAGCCGACGGTGTCGGCCTGATCCTCATCCTTTTCGTTGCCCGCCCTGAGGGCAAGTTTATCGATGAAATACAGGGCCACCGCCCGCTGTCTTACACGCATCTCCTTGGACTTCCATTCGTCCCGATAGGTGGCACGGATCTTATCGATTACCTTGTCCAGGCGTCGCGCCGTCTCGTACTTGATGTGATCCTTCTCGCCCTTCAGCTTCGACGAGGGATTCAGCATAATGTACTTGACCTGGCCCTGGACATTCTCGATCCAGGAGGCCAGCCAGGTGACCGTGTTGTCGTGGCGCACCTCCTTCCAGCGCGAACCTGGCGGCGGCGGCGGCACCTTTGAGTCTTTGCCACAATTGATGGACACATCGCTGGCCTGGATGCGTCGCTTGATCATGCCCATTTTGGGATGTTCACCGCGACCACGGAAGAGGCCTGGCGGCTCCAGGCGGAAGTTACCAATCTTCTCCTTGTGGCCATCGATCATACAGAAGCCGTACTCCTTGATCAGCGCCTCGTTCTCGTTCTTCTTCACCAGCTTCTCCTCCTTGGTGGCCGCCTTGCGTTTCTCGGATTCCGCCTGGAAGAAGTCGAACATCTCCTGGAAGTTGCATTTACGGAAATCCTTGATGATCTCCTTCTCCTTGGACGTCATCGACTTGCGGAAGTCCTTGAAGAAGTTGTTGTTGAACACATCCTTGGTGCAGTAGTCATGATTCAACATCTTGGCATAAAAAGTGGCCGCCTCTTCCGTCTCCTCCGACAGCTCCAGGGGCTTGCCGTCGTAGAAGAAACGCACATTGCGCGGCACACGCTCGTAGGGTGGGGCAAACACGGGTCCCTTGTGCTCCAGCGTTGACCATTTGACGCCATCCTCGCGCTTCTCTTCCTCCCACCTGGAGAATTGTAAGGGAAGCGTAATTAGTATAAGCTTAAAATTATTATTAATTTTACATTAAACCCTATTTATGTAATTTTTATAACTAATAAATAAAAATTGTAAAATTATATTTTCTGTAATCCCCCTATGGTCCACCCTAATTGAGAGGGGGCCCACCCTAAAACCAGCTCCTAACCATCGACACTGCTGCTCTTCGTCGCCGCTCTTCCTTCTTTCCCTTCTCTTCCTGTTCGCTGCAACGGTGGACAGTTGCTGCCTGAAAATCAAGCAAACACTTCGATTTCCCAATGGAAACACTGCCGCCGCCAGCAAGCGCATTGGTTTTTCTTTTTATTGCCAGCTTATTTTATTGTTTTTCTTCTTTTTTTATCACATTACGCAAAGCAGCGGCGGCGGCGGCGGCAGTGACAGCGTTCAAATCTAACCTCAAAGTTTGCTTATGTCAGTGTGTGTGTGTGTGTGCTTGCTCAGCTGTTTTCTGCTTGGGCAGCACTGGGTGCTGAAATTCAGAAAAAATGGGCAGCACTGGATGCTCTGTGTGACTTCCAAAATGTAGGTCAGTGACATTCAAACCTCACAGGCAAACACATGGCATTTGCACACACGCACGCACACACACACATACTACACGTGTGCACACGTCATTTTCAGTTGCGTGGGCAGCCAGCGTGTGTTTTTGTTGTTGTTATTGCAAGCGCAATATATTTATAACAATTATATATAACCACCTTTGCCTTTCCCAAATTTATGCCTTAAGTTTTTATGATTAATCCAAAGCCTTTCAACTCAAGTAACCTTTGCAAAAAATAAGTAATAATAATACAACAAAAAAATGATCTCAAATGTAATAACAATAAAAATAAGCTTGTTTCTTATCGGAAAGCTAAGCAAATTCGTTGATTTTTTAAATAAATTTGCATGTAAGAATGAAAGATTCAAGTTTGTATCGAAATATCCAGAAAAAGCAAGGTTTCAGGGATAAGTAAGTTATATCACCAGATCTCGGGATATATAAGAATGACCTTGGTTAAATTTGGTATGCAGACTTATATAAACATATTCCTAAGACCCTCAAAATTTCGTTGGAATATTTCTAAAGATTTTTCAAATATTTAAGTATTTGTTAAAACTCAAAAACCTCTTAAAAATCTGCAAACTTTTCAATTTTTACCCATCTGGGCTCCCGAAAAGACTATCTATCTCCACTTACCATCTCCACACCTCCTCCTCCTCTTCCTTGATCTTCTGGCGTTTGGTGGGCGAAACATTCTCCGTTTTGACCTGGCTTCCTCCTCCAGACTCCTGAAATACAACTCAAAGTTAATCATCAAATTAAAGTTCAAATACAACTAAGACTACCTTCTTGATCTTTTTCTTTTTGGGCTTGACGCTGCTATAGTCGTCGTCGGGCTCCTCTTTGACCCGCTTCTTCTTGCTCTTCTCCTTGGCTTCCTTCTTGATCTTTTTGCGCGCCAGCAGCGGAATATCGTCGTCGTCATCCTGGCCGCCGCCACCATTTGCAGGCTCGAGTACATCCTGCTTGCGCTTTCGCATGGCCAGCGGCACGTCCTCCTCGTCGTCCATATCCGCGTCCTCATCCTGATCCTGATCCTGATCGTTGTCGTTGTCGTTCATGGTGCTATCGTCCTCGACATAAGTCGATTCGTGCTTCACCTCAAACGGCGGCTCATCGGCCCGAAACTGGGACATGGAGTAGTCACAGGAGCTGGCCTGTGACAGATTGTTCAAGCTCGTGTCCTCCTTCTTGATTTCCACAATCGATTCCTCGTAGCCATTCTTGTAGTTATTGCCATCAATGGAATCCCCATTCCCATTGCCATTGCAGTTGACATTGGCATGGGTGGAGGCATCGTAGCCGCCGAGCGGCTGCTGCTGCTGCTGCTGCTGCTGCATGTGGAAGGGATCCATGGTGGCCGCGTGTATGGCCGGCTGGGAGACGGGCTCGGGCTTGACAAACACTCCATCGTAGGATGGCGGTTCCTTCGAGGAGGAAGAGCTGCTGTGACGCGAACTGGAATGTTTGCTCTTCGATGATGACGACGACGAGGAGGAGCTCTTGTGACTGCTACTGCTGCTGCGCTCCTTATCACGGGAGCTAGACGAGGACGATGAGGAGGACTTGTGACGGCTGGACGAGCTGCTGCTGCTGCTGCGATCCCTGTCCTTGTCACGTCGCTCCTTATCCTTGGAGGAGCTCTTATGGTGGCCGGATGAGGACGACGATGATGAGGAGGACTTGTGTTTGCTGCTGCCGCTGCTGCCATCCTTTTCGCGATGGCTCGATGAGGAGCTGCTGCGGTGTGAGTTGCTACTGCTGCTGTCGCGATCCTTGTCCTTGTCCCGATGCTTTGACGAGGAGCTGCTGCTGCTGCTGCTACTTTTGTGCCGATCCTTGTCGCTAGAAAAAGCAAGAAAATATTATAACAATATTATTAGTCTTCAAGCTGCCTTTAGGCTCAACTCTGCTGCAACATATAGCTATTCTCGGCGTATAAAGAGTAAGCTCTGCGGGCTATCGTTCGTTCTCACGGGTGAAAAGGAGGTCAAGTGATCATAACTATGTTGTTTGCATAGATAATTGAATCAAGCTGAATGTGGATTGCCATTTTATATGCTTTGTAAAGCTTCTATAATTCGGATTCTGATAGAACTGCTAAACATATCCTACTCTTACCTTACCTCCTTAATCTCTTTAATAATTTAATCTCCTTGAGAACTTAATAGTTTATAACGCCATATTATCTATGATTTTCTTTCCGCCTTACGCGATCCTTTTGCTCCTTCTCTAACAATAACATTTATAGGAGATTCTACATAAAAATAATCAAATTATCAAGGAGTCTCTACGTTATAGATCTTTTCCAGAAGTTTCTAATTAAAGCTCCCGATTCCCACTACATTATATTCCATTGTCCCAAGACCTTCGACGTACCGGCTGCTGCTCTTGTGATCCTTGGACGAGCTGGAGGAGCTGGAGCTCTTGTGCTCCCTGTCCTTATCACGATGCTTGTCCTTGCTGGAGGATTTATGCTTGCTGCTGCTCCCGCTGCCGCTGCCACTACCACTTCCGCCGCCGCCGCTACTGCTGTGGTGGTGGTGGTTCTGGGACTGGTGGTGGTGTCCATTGGTGGTCACCCCGTTGGACTGCACCATCTCGCAGCTGCCACCATTTTGTGCGTGGATGTTCTGCAAAAGAGAGAGAGAGGGAGAAAGATATAGAGAAAATTGAAGAGATGCAGGCAAGAGTGTAGGAGCATGAGGAAAGTAAGAGTAAAATCGAGCCAGAAACCTGTGCATTCGTCATGTCTTTTCAGCTGCTGCTCCTCTTCCGCCACTCTGTGCGCTTTTCACTTTTATTAATTTTTAATTTCTTCCTCGCTTTAGATTCCGATTAAAAGTCGTGCGGCGTGCCTGTGTGTGCGCGCTCACCACGTGGTGAAAAATCAACCCTAACAAATGCCGCGTAGGAAAATTCATTGGGACAGCAACAACAACAACAACAACAACAACATAGGAGATGTTCGAAGAAGTAGAGCAGAGAGCGATGGCGATGGCGACACAAGATTCCTGATTCCGACTGGGAAATGGGAATGGAAATCGAAATCGGGCTATCGGTTGGAATAGGTTAAGAAACAGATGCCAAACAATGGCACACGCTCACACCACCTTGCAAGCACACACACACACAGACACACCGCTACACTGGAGAATACAGAAAATCGACTGCGTTTTACAGCATAATTTGTTACTTTTATTTTTTTTTCCAACGTGGGCACACACACTTGCACACCCGGGGTGTGTTGTTGTTGTTGTTATTATTATTATTGGGGTGGCAAATCTGGCTTATCAGATAGATCAAGATGATGATGTATGTATGTATGTAGATGGGATTTGTAATTGCAAAATGGGACACTTGCAATTACATACAAAAATGAGAGGAATAATGAGATACAACAACAACAAACACATGTGATTTTGAATTATGTTGTTGTTGTTGTTGCTGCTGTTGCCGCTGACCAAGGTGACCAAGTGTGGCCACACTACGGCCAAGTGGAAAACATCAACAAACTGCAAAACTAAAAAGGTTTCTGATAACTACAGTAGAGCTAATATTGAACCCTTTGTAAATTGGTTAATTTTGGAGTTTTAGCCGCAGCCGTGGGGCCAAAAGGGTTGAATGATCGAAGGCGAACAAAAAAAAGGAAAGGAAAGGCAGCTATAAAAAAAAAAAATACCAAGTTGGTATATTGCGAGCGGTCACACTGTGCCAAATACATTTCGTTTCGTCTGTTCGGCTTTTCTCCTTCCTCCCCGCCCACTACCAGCCACCTCCCGTCCCGCATCCGCACTTGCCACTTGCATTGTCGCCATTTTCGTCAATTACCAAAAGGCCTTTTTGCTGCTGCTTTTGCCTTGCTCTGCTGTGGCTCTGCCCGCAATTTGTTCGTCTCGTACGCACTGCGGACAGCGACGCCGACTGCGTAGCACCACTTGCAACTGCGTTTTTCTTTTTTTTGTATTGTCTTTTCTCTGGGCTTTTCCGTTTTTACATTTTATTACTTTGCGGCAGGCAGGACGGTGCAGGCAGGCAGCTATTCAACACGTTTGCACTTGCCTTTCGGCTTAATTACATAAAATGAGCAGGCCTGCACGCCTGCCTGCGGGGCGAAAAGTGAGGGAAGGAATTTTCACGGCAACTTACATTTTCGGCAGCCACATCTCCGCTCATTTTGCACAGTTGCTGCTGCTCGGCGTTTTTTTTTTTTTGTTCG
The DNA here is from genome assembly GCA_008042585.1 of Drosophila punjabiensis. Lineage (NCBI taxonomy): Eukaryota > Metazoa > Arthropoda > Insecta > Diptera > Drosophilidae > Drosophila > Drosophila punjabiensis. Next base: position 106,929 of record VNJR01002069.1, on the reverse strand, counting down.
TATTCTCCCTTAGCTCCGCACTTTCGGACCCCGTCTAATTTCGTTCCGTCCGACCCGTACGTTGATGATGCGAACAAAACGACAGTTTTTCCGGGCAGTGTGTAGTTGCTGTCTGCCAGTATGTGGAAAGTGGAAGGCTCTTCTCGATTCTCTCCTCTTTGCTTCTTGCGTTGTGCCTTTTCTGCTTTTTCGCTTCTTTCGCCTTGAAAAGCAGCACACAGCCACGCGAACGTCACAATCCGAGCAGTGTGACCAGGACTGCTAAAACATCGACGATACAATTTGTTCTACATCGATTTTTTTTTAAAACATCGATCGACCCGGCAGCGGTCACACCACTTTGAACTTTGAATATAAGGGGTATTCTCGTTGACTTTTAAATTGTTCGGGTTTGGGGTTTATTTTGACAGCTTGTGCTTAGTTGTAAACAAATGCGTACAAATTTAACAACGTATAATGTTCAATACAAAATTATTAAAATTTAAATTATTCAACAAATTCACTTTCACAGTCCGAACTTGTAACTTATTTTTCCGACGAGACTAACTTATATAATTTATTATGCTCTGAACGAATTCAAGTTCGAAACGTAACCTTTTTACGTGGTGTTCAAAAATGTAATCTTTTGACGTAAGGAAAATGGCCTGCCATGGGGTTTAGGCTACAATAAAAAGTTTGCCTATATATATACCGTAAATATATACCATAAAGTAATTAAAATACCAAACCGGTCACGCTGGTGTTGGATATTGTTTTCAAAAAATTATGGATATATTAGATTTTAGAGAAAATACACCTGGTTTTTATGGATATGATATATCAAGCAGAATTACCATATACCCAATAAAACAAACTTGACGTATGTAAAAATTAAACTGGAACCATTTTCAAATTCACTGGTACTATCGATAGCGTAATCCTGCCGTATTCCTGTTTAAATGTTTGGTATATTTACTTGTTTAATTATTTGGTATATTTACTTGTTTAATTTTTTATTTACTTGTTTGTATTCTTTGTTAAGTCAAGTTTAATTTAGGCTTAAAAACACAAATTGACGTTTTTAAATATTTGATAATCCGCAAATTATCGATATTTTTTAGCTCTAGTATTTTTTGGAAATCCTTGAAAAACCTTACAGGTTTAAGTAATTTTCTTTTAGCAATGCAAAAAACTTACCGGTCTCTCTCGTTTTAGGATAATATATAGCTAAAAATTAAAAAAATAATAATAATTTTCGTACATATTTTCACTTACTCCCAGACATGGTAATTTCTGAATTTTAATTTTAGTTTTATAAAAAATTTGATGACTATAGCAAACAGCGGCCTTAGAAACGGTCAGTTAATGTGGAGGACGTGTAAAACTGAAAATATAATATGAATAGAAATTGTTTTAAAAGGTAACTTTTCCACATATATATAAATATATAATTTATATTATAATATATATATTTATGTTATTTAATACAATTGGAAATTATTTTGAATTTGATCAAAATCTTTTCATGATCAAATTGCAAACTGCAAGGATATAAAAATTCGGCATGCCGAAGATGGCTTCCCTTTTTTGTTGGTTTGAAAAACCTATGAAAATCCTCCAAATATTTAATAAAACAACTGACAGTCCACGCTTCTCCATTGTTTTGTATGTAGGTACACAAGTTTATTCACTAATACATTAGTTTAATATTAATTTAGATAAAAAAAAAAACAAATGCATAACAAACATTTAACAGAGTTCTCATATTTTCTTTTTTCATGCTTTATAGCTTTTTCTTTCTGCTGGTTTTTTGTTGTTTTATGTGTATGTGGTTTGTGTGTGGTTTACATTTTCTTAAAATTTCTTTACACCGATTCAGATACATTTAATATATATATATATAGCATATATATCTGTGTAAATTGTACTTGGCTGCTGTATTTATATATATATATTTTTTTTGTTATTGTTGTCGATGCTGATATTTCCGGCTATTAACAACATTAAACATCTATAAAAAGGTGTGTGTGTGTGGGTCTACAGTAAATTTAATTTAACTATTTAATGAATATTTTCATTATTCCGAATTAAGTTTACGTTGTTTTTTCCATCGTTCTTTCTTTATAGTTTAGTTTAGTTTAGTTTAGATTTATGCATGTATCTATGTATGTATATAGTATGTGTGTATGTAGTTGGTAACAGTCTTTTATCACGTTTAGTTCGGGCCATGCGCTTACCACGCACAACGTATGGTACATAGGTACATATATATGTTTATATATATATACTTATACATATATATATATAGTATATTTAATGTATATTCCGATTTAGCCTAATAATTGTTTATATATCCTTCCATCTTCATCCGTCGTTTCGATTTCGCTGAACTTGCATTTTGTTTGCAAAATTTCTCTAATTTCCAAAACAAAACAAAAATTAATAATTGTATAAAATATTACGCCATAAATTGAAATTCCATAGAGATTTCAGAAACACTTTCCAAAGATAAGCCAACACACAAGGGGCTGACTTTAAATATCGCAGGAACTCAAATGTTTTGTTTAAGTATAAAAGCGAGAAAGAATTTCCAACTAGAATCGAAATCAAAATTGCAAAGTCGCAAAATCGGCGCAACAGCTCGTAACTAGTTACTAGTTCCTTTTACTCGTTACGCGTTACGCGTTACTCGTTACTCGCTACTTCTTACTTAAAAATCCGTTCTACGTGGTACGTTATGTTAAAAAGAACAACAAACTGAACAAACAGCATTGTGTATCCGTGAGTGTGTGCGTGTGTGGCTGTAGTTGTGCGTGTGTGGGGCATCTCCATGTAAAGTATGTTTGTCTCAGGCTCACTCATTGGTTGGAGTTATATATATGTATTGGTTATCTAACCGTAATTGTAATTGTATCTCTCCTGCAGCTGGTCTCTCACAATATATATAATTTTATATATTTATATATGAGTTTTCTTCTCTTTTGGGACATTCCGCTTTTGGGGCTTTTGAGCTGGCTGCCAGGACAGTAGTAGTTATCACATCGATGAAACCCTTCTTCAGTCGAGAGCTGACCTCGCTCTCACTCTCTCCGTATCTCTTCCAAGCTCTCTAGTCCTGCTCCCGATCCTGTGCCGTTGTCTCCTGCTGCGTTTCCGTTTCCGGTGACTTACGGGCGCCGCCAACCTTGCTCTGCAACTGCACCTCGTACTCGCTCTTGATGTTCACATACAGTTCGCTTTGCTTCTGGTGTTCCTGCTGCAAAGGGCGAGGGAATTTTTTGGGGTTTAGCAAGAGATTCAAGGAATTAAGGATCAGGAGTTTCAGTGGCTCACCATGATCTCATCAAACCGCTGGTCGGCATGGGGCAGCTCGTAGCGCTGGCCCTGCTCCCTCAAGTTCCTGGCCACATTAAGCTGCTGCGTCAGTGTTCTTCCTATCTGATCCAGGGATGTGTGCAGGACGTGCTCGATTTCTGAAAGGATGACAAGCAATAGTATCAAGGATTACTGCAAAGCTTATTCCTCCTTTCTCACCAGTGCTGGGCATGAAGCGCCGCTTGGCTGAGTGCTTCTCCTCGCCCTCCGCCAGAGTCGTGGTACCCCTCTTCAGGCTGGAACCCATCGGCAGGGGATCGGGCGTGAGTGGAGCCTGGCAAAAGTCGCAGGGGGATCGGGACTCGCTGCATGTGCAACTGGACGACAGGGACACAGTAGGTGACTTGGCTGCCGAGCCATGGATACCGCGCAAATGCTTCGCCGCCGTCACATTCACCACACTGATGCTCTTCGATATCGAGGACTTGACGGAGGAGGTTTCCGGGGGTACCAGAGCCAGAGGCGGGGTCTTGGAGCTGCCCTGACCGTGATGATGGGACAGAGCTGCCGATGAGCTGCCGTGCTGTGAGCGCCCATGATGATGATGCTGCTGTTGCTGTTGCTGCTGCTGCTGCTGCTGATGGTGGTGTTGACTATAGGGATCTCCAAACTCGGACATGCTGCGCGCCCCATCGTCGGGATCTTCGTCATCCTCCTCGTCATCGTCCTCCTCCTCAACATCCTCGTCCTCATCGCCCTCCAGGCCCTGGGCACCATCATCCCCGGACTTTTGCAGGTTCTGAATGAGCCGCAGCACCGCCTTCTCAAGCAGAGCCGGATGCTCCGAGGCCGGCACATCGACGGTGGACTGCGGTATCTGCGTATTGATGATCACCGAGAACTTCTTCTTCATCTCCTGCACTCGGCGCTTGCCCTCCTCCTCGTCCAGCAAAGTGTTGACGCAAACGAAGGAGTGCACCTTGTTAGTTTCCTTGTCGATCTCCAGATAGCCCTTGGATTGCAGGTAGATGATGTTGCCGTTCCGGGTGAAGAGGCGATAAGTGGACTCGCCATACGAACTATTGCAGTCGTACACTGTAAGGATTTTAGGAAGATTTTTTTATAAATTAGGATAGATAATTAATTGGTTTTAGACTAATCGATAATCGTGAATATTGTACGAGAATCGGTGTTAAATGCGTTGCAAATATACAATATTTTCGAAATAGTCGATATTTTTCCCAAAAATATCGATATTTATCAATAATTTTTGATGTTAGACCATGAAACACCTTTTTTTTATCGAAATAAAAAAGGTTTTCTATACTTCCATTTAAATAATTAGCGATATTTGTGGTACAAAGAATTGTTAGATATTTTATCGATATTTTTCCACCGAAAGAATATAATTTATAGTATATATATCTATATTTATCAATTATTTTTAATAATAAACTATTAAACTTCCTTTTCCCCCGAAATTAAAAAGTTTTTCTATATTTTCATTTTAATAATTTGCGATATTTTGGGTACAAAGAATTTTTTGATATTTTTCGATATTTTATCGATATTTTTCCCCCCGAAAGACTATAGTTTAAAACTCACTTTGCCGCAGGGCCACGATCACCCAGCGCACGTCATCGTTGTGCATGAAGGTGAAGGGACTGAGGTTGCGCACCTCGTCCGTCATATAGCCGGCCACGATGCCGATCCTTTGATCGCAGTCAATGATCCTGCCGTCAATCAAATGGCGCGTCTTGTACTCGAGCGTATTGGCATCGATCAGACGATTGGCGATCTTCGGCGGACGGATGATTCGGGCGCAGGCTGTCAAAATCTAAAGAGAAGAATATGCAATGAATTAAGGCATAAATATATTAGTATATTTCTCGATTACTTACAATATCGTTGCCGCTGATCGTGTGCAGTGGAATGACATCGTCACGACCGCGTGTCCTTCGGATCAGCTGTAAGCTGGAGCTCAACGTATTGGAGCGTACGCCGCGTGGAGCCTCGTCGCTGCGCCGGAAGCAGCCATCGATTTTCACCACCTCGTAGGCGGTGGGCTCTGATCGGGGTCCAGCACGAGCTAACCTGAATTAATCGGGGGATATATCAGTATATACATATATCTTTATATATTAATCTCTCACCTCACACGAAAGCTACGCCTGTCTTCGCGCAACTTTCGGTCGATGTACTCCTCCTCAGACTTGCTACGCTGGCGGGGCTCACCCTCCGCATCTGAGTCGCCGTGGGCATCGAAGAGGTTCTCCAGCTCGGTGGGTATGAGCTGTTGCTTGAGCATGCTCTGGTCCTCGGGATGGGTGATCTGCATGATGCTCTGGCCGTAAAGATCCGTCTGGCAGTGGCCCAGATGCTGTTCGATGCTGGACGAGATCAGCAGGATGTGGCCATGGCAGGTCAGAGCCAGAAAGAAGCTGTCCAGCATGCTCATTAGTGTGTCCGTGATCTGGGGCCGCTGGTGGAGCAGGGATTTGCCAAAGGCTGGACACGAATATGGGGTTAATTTTTTGGATTAAAACTTTTGGAATTTGAAATAATTTCTTAAGGAAACTATTTTATTGAAACTTTTCTTTGCGGCATACTTGTTGGCTCTTTAGGTCATTCTTTATTACTTTTATTTAATTAAAATTCAAAATATAGCCTTACCGTGCTTTAATCTTAATCCATGAGCGGCGAATCGCAAAACCGCCGTCTTGTCCACTCGTCGCGGCGACTCTGCCACATGGGGCACCATTGTGGATAGCTCCTGGATGGATCCATTCAGTTTATCCCGACGGTTTTTCTCCGCTCGATTGCGCGCCTCGCGACCGCTAGAAAAGTGTTTCAAAAATATACTCTTTTTAGAATTTTATTATTATTAAGATTTAAATAATTATAAAAAAATGGCTGTCGATTAAAAACCCTTAAAAATGCCGCCCAAAAGCATGCACACTAAATGTTACATTTTAAATGTATCATTGCATACTTTCAGGCAGTTTTTCAATAAATTTACAAAGCCTTAATATTTCATGATAATATTTAAAATATAAAAGTATTTCAACACATTTTTTTTTGTGATTATAAAAATGCAAATAACATTTGGCATACAAATGATATTTCTTGTAATTATCAAATAAATGTACACAACTAAGTTATCATTGTGAATGAATATTTTTAGGCAAACTTTGGAAACCTTTGCTCTCTCTCTCTCTCTCTGGATGCTCCCTTCTAAAAAGTCAGATTAATGACGATAATAGAGGTACACACACCGATCAAGCAGTTAGTATACATTTTTCAGATATACGACAAGCGGTTGCTGATTGAGGTAGGAAGGTGACGAACAAAGTCCCAGCTGCAGGTTGAGATTAGCCAATCGCTGTTTATATGCCGTATGTTAATTGTTGTTTACAAGACAAAATACAACTAAGTTGCAAACTAATTGGAATAAAGTATCAGATATAAAATGGGCATCAGTTTTCTTTGAGGACTTTAGTAGTTATATGACAATTAATGAGCTCAGCCTTTAAATAATTGCATGAAATTGATAACTCTATAATATACATTTGTCTGGCGAATGTCTACTTGATATTGTAAGGGCTCTTTTTCTGGAACAATCCCGGCTATCTGCTTATGACTTTGTAGCCTGTACTGGCAAGCTTTAACGTCCGGTGCCTCGGTTGTCCATTTCCCGTATTCCCCACATGCACACACTATAGCTCCGATCCTATATAATATAGAACGAATGCAGAGATCTATATATATATGCGGCGCATGACTTGGCATTTGTTGGCGCGGTTACGCAGTCTCGTAAGTATTGCATAGCGCGCCCGTCCGGCTAGACTATGACAACAAAAAAGTCTGAGTACTGTCAATAATTATCAGCCTGGTTCGGGGGTATCGATTCCCGGGGGAAGCTGGAGGCGGATGGAGCGATTCAAGTGCAATGATCACGCCGTTCTTGAGCACTGTTCCTGCATTAGTTGCATAAAGTAAGACACGGAGAGAAATGGTTCTTTGCGTTTGCCTTCAGATTAAAGGAAATATATTTCATTTCTTTAAAATTCTATGATTTATATCTAAATAATATTGAAATAAAACCTATATTAGATTTAAAAAAACTAAGCTTGAAGACACTTTCAACTTCTAGCTTATTTTGATTCAACCCTGTTCTTAAAATTAAAAATGCTTTCTTCTTAAACCTGGTCACATTGTTGAAGCTGCTTTGTATTTAAGCCTGGTCACATTAAATTGCATATTTTATATACAACATATTGAATAATTACGCATTCTTAGATATGAACTCATGAGTAATATGATTTATTTCTAAAAATAATTTATTATTTAATTTATTTCTGTTGAAATAAATCCTATTTTAGATTGAAAAACAAACTAAGACTGAAGACACTTTCGATTTCTAGCTTTTTATGATACAACTCTGTTATTATTATTTTAACTATAAGAATATGCTTTCTTTTCAAACCTGGTCACATTCTTTAAACTGCACTGCATTCAAGCCTGGTCACATTAAATTGCATATTTTATAATATGAATAATTTTATAATATTAAATAATTACGCGCTCTTAAATGAACTGATGAGTAATTTATACGGAAATGCGAAATCGCTGCTGCGTTCGATTTGCAATGGTTGCCCACTGCTACCACATTGTTGTTTTCGCACATATTAACATACAGACATACATAGACTCCACTCCAACACCCTGATGTAATTTATTTTAAAACGCAATTGCAAAACAAGTTCGCAAAATACATATACTTACACACACAGACACAGAGGCAAGGCAAGTGAGAAACGAAGTGCAGGAGCAATTGCAATTGCAATGGCAAAGGCAATGTAAACAGCAAAAAAAAAGCTGAAGAAAATAGGAAAAACAAAATGGGGGGAAAGAAAAAAAAAAACAGGAAAGTGCGCAACAGTTCGAGTAAACAAATGCAGGCAGTGGTCACAAACACCAAGGAAGGTGCACAGGGAAAATTAATTACAAGTTTATGAATTCAAAACTGGGCACACTATTGTAATTAATTAATTAATAATGCACCAATAATTAAAATAGTTGAAGCTAAATGTCATATAACATTTTACTTTCCGTAAGATCAGGTTTTCTATCTGATTTCAAAGTTATAGACAAAGAGTACATCCAACTTTTCTACATGGTAAAGTCTGCTTCTTATTCAAACCTGGTCACATAGTTACAACTGCATATCATTCAAGCCTGGTCACATTGATTTATATATTCTTTGCAGCTCGGCAAATATTATATAATATCAATTATTTTTATTACTCATATTTCCCTAAGTGCACATCAAGAGGAGCGTGTGCGCATTCGAGAAAATTATTCCTGGGAAGTTCGGCAACATTGTGGGCTCTGCGGTCAAGGATTAGCTAGAAACTTGGCAACAATGCAGAAGGCAAAGAACAAAATATTAAATCAAAAACTAACCAGAGGCAATAAATAATTGAAAACATTGCAAAATTATTTAAATTAACAGTGTATTTTGTAATATTTTACGTTGTAATACAATCCCGGCTGCATTTCTGCTACTTAATGCATTTAAAAGTTCAAAAATAGCCTAAGTAATGGGAAACACATAAAAACAAACATTTAAAAATTGCTATAAACGAAAGTTTTATTGCCATTTACTGAAAAGTACAAAATCCCGAAAATTAAGCTTACTATTTGGTTATTAAAATCAAGCCCTAAATAGCTTTAATGACTTAATTAATAGTAAAACCAATCAACTACGCTATATGCTTAAGAAGAACTTGAATAAAATTGCTTAGATCTGTATAGGGTTTTATTTATAGAAAATAAAAACAAGGAAGATAGAGTATTCAAGTATTCACTATACAGTTTTGTGTGATTTTTTTTGCTGCGATTTGGTTGCCCTTGATTGAATCAAGCGAGTGCACTGCCCCCTTGCACTTGATGTCACATTGTTGTCGTAGCAATTGTTGAGACTGTTTGTTGCTGCTTTTGGCCCACTCAAAGCGTTAACGTTAACGGTTTTTACTTTTTTTTTTCGTTTGTTTTTAGCCAATTCCAAGTGTATTTGCTATCTGCGAGTGTGTCTGTGCACTCAACTTGTTGCATTCGCAACTGAGTGGGAAAGACAAGCTACACTTTTCAAGATTTTCAGATTTTAAGCATTACAAACTGCTTTAATTTACGTTACCCAACACTTTAATCTGCGATAAATGTAATTTTTGGGTAAATCAACAATTGAATTGGTAAAACAAAAGGCGGATGACATAAGTCTCGATATATCAATGCAGTATAGATATTTGATACCAAAATTGATATATAAATCGATGTTATAAAGTGGTAATAATTCGATATTCTGAATCATACAATAGAAAATAGCGAAGCAAATAACTTTTTTGAATGTTTTCCGATTAGAACGAAATTTTAAGTTAAATGCGATATTCTTCGATACTACAAAATATATCGATATATCAGGAAGTCCTGCTGAGCTTAGCTCTTTCTTTTATCTTTCTTCTTTTCATCTTCTTTTATCGGATATTTGTTTCGCTCCATTTTTGATTGTCCTTTTGGGATTTCTCACAGTGCATAGGCCCCGCCCCGCCCTCTTTCTCTGTCTGCCTGCCTCTCTCTCTTTCCCTCTCTTTTGCTGTATCTGCTGTCAGTGGAGCTTACATTGTAAAGAGCGCGCGTATCGATAACTGCACCCACCACCACCTCCTCCGACATCTAGCGGATGCAGGTCGACCTTGGAACCGCCGCTAATGACGTATCGAAACGCATTGGATTATATATGGCCGATTGTAACGGTACAGCAACGGCAAAAGCAAAGGCCAAGTAAATAAGGAAGCAAATTGTTAGTGCTTCTAGCGCTTCTTGGCTGCTTTGCTTTAGCTCCTCTGCTGATTTGCCACTGCGCTCATGCCTCGAAAGTGGGATAGGGGCAGGGAGGGGCAGGTCCTGATTGGCCTCCGGCTAGAGGAGGTGGAGAGCCCGTCGTGTGCAGCTCTCCAGTGGCAAATTGGATAGCGATTCCGCTGAATGAATGAATGAATGGAACGCGTCGGGGGCGTCGCGTCGCGCAAGACCAAAAATAAATCCAAACAAAGAGCCAAAGTCAGATATACATATGCGTATATATAAATACACATTAACTGGCTAATCAGGTTTAGTTGGGAGCCACAAGAAGACACGCTAATTGGGAGCGAGAGATGGAGCGGCGAGCAATCTCCAATCAGGCCAGACGACCAGCGGGATGCAGGCCTGGCGCACATCCTTTACACATCTCTCATCATCCTCTGAATAACGGGCAATTGGCCACCCACGGACGTGGATGTGGCCCCCATTTAACACCGCGGGTGTTCCAACCGGGATCGCCATTCCCTCCATGTGCCGTTTTTCTCGGGTTTCATGTTCTTCGCGGAAAAATGTGGAAGGATGCGGCCCCCCCTAAGAGCTACAGTATACCCATTTCCGTGCCAAGGGAGATCCATGAAAGGCAGACGGAACAGCATGGGAATTTTCCCGAAATTGTTCGAGACGCATATCCATTTTGGGGAGATTTTTATAGATTTTTGTTAGCGTAATTTAAAAAATAAATTAAATTTGTCATGGAAGACTCACCTATTCGAGAGCTGGAACATCTCCATCATGGTCTCGTGCGGATGCTGGTGGTGCGGATGCTGGGCGTGGTGCGGATGATGGGGATGCGGATGCGGATGCCCGTGGGGATGTGGCTGCTGGTACGGATGGTGCAGGGCATGCGCCGGATGATGCAGATGAGCCGGATGACCGGTATAGCCTGGACCGGGGCTGGGACCAGGACCGGGACTTGGACCTCCGGGTCCACCGTATGGCATGTACCTGCCACTGGCCACTGAACCGCTGCCAGCACCACCGGAAGCTCCTCCTCCAGAGCCGGAGGCACCGTAGGGCGCATTGGGATACCACATATTGGGATAGAAGCTAGGCGGCGTGCCGTGGGCCGCGGAATGTGCATACGGATGCAGGCGTCCGGATGCGGATCCAACAGCTCCTCCTCCACCGCCGCCGTGGCCGCCTGCCATGGCCAAGGGACTCGCCGGCGATCGGTAGTTAAAGTGATACATTGAGCTGGAGGGCGGCCGGAGCATCAGGTCGCAGCCAGAGGCCGAAGCGGCGGAGGGCGTTGGCGACAGATAGAAGCTATTGGCGGCACTCCCGCTGCCACTTGGCGCATAGTCGCTGCCGAGCACCGAGCTGTCATTCTCATCCGGATAGTTATCCTCCTGCCCTTGGTCTTGATCTTGATCTTGGTCTTGGTCCTGGTCCTGATCCTGCTCCTGATCCGCATCCATGTCGGCGGGATCCCAGGCCAGGTCGTCCAGGCTGCACTCGCTCTTGCCGAGCACGAGCAGATCGCCGGCATTGATCGCCGGCGGTTCGTCAAAGTAGGGAATGTCTTGCTTGAGGTCCTGCTCAACGCGGTCCTGGCTGGTGCGTCCTCCTCCTTGCTGGCTGTGGCTCGCGGAGGCGGCTGCTGTGGCGTTCCTGCTGCGACTCGCACCCTCCATGTTTTCTGGCTGAAACGAATAAATATATTTATTTTATTATAATTACTTAATTAATATAAATATTATTTGTTACTAATTTTTATTAATTGAAAATTAATTCTGCAGCATAAGAGCGTATATACATATATGTATATATATATATATATACGTCCTTATTTTTTTTTAAAATGCAACGTAAAGACAATTTTAAATCGATTCGCCTGGTGATACACTCATAAATACACCTACAATACACACACAATAGCATTATACACACATATCCTAAAACTTGGCCTAAAACCGTCACTTAATGCGGGAAATGTTAGAACCAGTTGGGAATTATAAGAGCACATGTCCATGATTTTTTTTGCATACATTTTAGGGCGAAATTGCCATGGTTTTACGAAAAATTGATCAGAAAAACAGGCCCGTAATTAAGGAAAGAACCTAAACGAAGCAAATTTCGAAAACTTGCCCTCAAATTGAAGGAAAATAAAAATAATTAACCATAAAAAATTATATTTTTGGTGGCTTTCTTTGTTTTTATGGTGCCTTGTCATATATTCATAAAAACTTTTTTTATTTCTAGAAACAATTTCTTATTTTTAAGGCAATTATTTTGTTAAGGCACTTTTCCTTTAATCTAGAAAAATTTTTGTATGCCTCACCTCCCAAAGATTTCCCCTTTAAATGTTCCATAACCAGTATTTTAATTAATATTTGTACAGTTAATGCTACGCCCTTTTTTTGGTTTCTATTGTTTAAAAACCAAACAGTTTTCTTTCAGTTTTAAAAATAAAAATAGCTAGAAAAAGAACGGAATCAAGTAGTAAAAGATACAAAAGAACATAGGCGCAATTGGACTCGACGTTCCTGGGACTTGCTGTTTTTTTTTTTTTTTTTTTTTTATGATCGAACTCGTAAAACGCTCAAAGCCATAAACGATTGTGAGTCATGGGCGGAGGTCGGGTTGGGGGTACAAGGGGGATCGGTTCGGTTTGGTTGAATGACAGAAGCAAAAGTCAAAGAACAGCCACAGATACTACTCTCCGTGTGTTATTTATATGCGAATCTTGTCCAAGTGCCGCCTATAAATAATACCGACACTATACACACACACACACCGCAGATCAAATGGCGCACATATAGCCGTCTATTCAGGGCAGATCTTTGAACTATATTTACTCCTCTCCGTTTTCCTTTGTCATACATATTTCCGCGCCCCTCTGATTCACATGACAAACGACGGGGTGAAGGGAGGATTCTGGTCGTAAATTTTGTATTTTTTGCCCTCGAACCCGATCATCAGCCTCCTCCTCATCCTCATCCTCGTCTGATGATGCTGCTTCTATTTATTCTCTCTGGGTTTCCCTTGAGAACAATTGAAGAATATATCAAGTCCTTAAACACTTTCGTTAAATATTTGTAAGATCTTTTAATTTCACCAGAAATTCCCCCCAGAAGAGGCACATTTTCGTAATTAAATATTCATTTATTTCACTTGACTGTTTTTTTTTCGCTATAACGACAACAAATAAATTGACTATTAAAATTTAAAACATAATAATTAAAATGGCAAGCTTTGAAATTGTTTACATTCTTATGATTTCTGTTAAAAAAATGGTTTTATATTAAATGATTACTTCTCTTCCACGATTACTCCCCAAGAGCATAATTGTTATTAAAAAATATTAATTTACAATGATTATTCTTTAAGAAAATCAAAAATATTTGTGGAATGTTTTAAGAATTCTTTAAATACAAAAAAAAAGTCTTTTTTTAAGATTGAAACAAGGGAAAGGGTCCTTTATAAAAATATAATTACTTTAAAGAAATATCTTTGGCTTATTTGAGACATTTTTTACATAAAAAAAAAAAAAACATGTTATTAAAGGAGGAAAAATTTATGTTAAAAATAAGGTAAAAGTATCTTTTAATTATTAAAAAATACATTTCCTATAAGGATTCCCAGCGTATTTTTATCAACAATTTATATAGTTTCACCTCAAGAAATGACCCCAGTCTTTGGCATTAGCTCCCAAGATAATATAACTATCTGATTAAAGGCAGAAAAACAAGGAAGAGAACCAGACACTTGACGGGCAAGTAAGTAATATGCAATTCAAGCGTTTATTTATTTATTTTTCTTTCTTTGCCTTTAGTTGTTATCATCGACGTTGCTGCTGCTGCTGCTGTAATATTTGCTCTTCTTCTCCTTTTATTAGTTTATTTTGCTATTGCTGCTGCTGCTGCTGCTGCACTTTTTCCGCCATTCCAACTTTGTTTTGTAATTGTTTTCGAGTGCCAGGTAAACACACACACAGGTGAACGGGGGGGGCGGGGCAGAGAGCATGTCAATTGCTTGGGCCAAAATCAGCAGACAGACGGCGTTGTTGACGTCGCCGCTGCATGGCTGACTGTCGGTGCAATGGGGCGTATACGCAACAGAGCGATCAGAGAGAGAGAGAGAGAGAGAGCGATCAGAGAGAGCCGTCAGAGAGTAAGGAAAGAGAGAGCGATCAGAGAGGGAGAGAGAGATAAAAGAGGGAGAGTAAGGAAAGTGAACGAAAAGACAGCCACCTGTCACTTTATCCCAACTTCTTGATACAAATTAATTTTATTTTATTTATTTAATTTTTAAAAAGTACTTAAAAAATACTCAGAGCCCGAAATCCAAAAATCCTTTAACTATGCAGTTTAACTCCTTTTTAAATATCAGTCTAGCTTATCTTTGGGCCTTTTATTTCGACTTTTGGCACACGACACACACTTTGAATCCAAAGCTAACTGAGCTCCAAGCAGAAAATTTGGGCCACAAATCGATAAAGTCGCTAAAGTTGCCAAGACCCAAGACTTGTCCCAAAAAAAAAAAGAAACAATTCTCTCTCCCGACTTGGCCATATAAATTTAGATATAATCGTGTGCGAGTACGCACGTCTGAGTTCATATTTATATGGCCCGAGTGTGTGTGTGTGTGTGTGTGTGCGGGGCAATTATAATCTTCGTACAGATATTCAACATGAATATTGCTTTTGATAAGCCGCCCGCCCCAAACCGTCGCTTGTTTGCTCTTCTTGATTGCTTTTCAGCCAACAAACAACGCAAAACACAACAAAACAACAACACACACCATGGCCAGACACCCCGCTGATGGTGCTGATGAAGCTGATGGAGCTGATGGTGTGCGAGTGTGTGTGTGCGTGTGTAGATATCGCTGAGCTGATTAGACGACACCAGAGCTTGTGGGGGTCAAGCTTTGACAGTTAATTCCCCAGTTGGGAATGTGCGGTATGTCCCAGTACTTTGGCGCTTATTACCATTACCTGACCTAGGCATGGCAAGCGCAGGGGGGGTTGGTTTGTTTGAAATGTACATATCTTAAGGCTAGGGTCAATTTCTGGTCTGATCTTTTGCTGCCTGGAATGAATATATAATTCCTGCTTGCTTGCAAACTAGTTACCGAAACTACACCGTAACAAAAGGGATCAAGTAAACATTTTAGAGATGAACAATATAATGTAAATAAGTAGTACATTTATCAATGGTTGTCGAAGGCCCTCAACAGTGGCTTATCATATTGTATAACTCCTAAACTAATCTATTTGCAATCTAACAATGTTGCATCGTGACTTCGTGACTCACTGCTTTAAGGGTTACACAAAACGATAGAAAACTATTATTCACCCGATTAAAGAGCTATGATAGTGCAAGCGCGATTGCATTACTTTGTGAGCTGGCAAAATTTACACCTTTTGTGTGGTAATCTGCTTAGAGATTACCTAGATTTGATTAGATAAGATTGGTTTATTTTTAGCAAAAGGGTTCTGAGATGTTCTTGTGAAATTTTACGAGATTTAATAACTCTTTTTAACTAGTTTTTCTCTATCTCTAAAATTGTAAGACAAAAACATTTTTAAACTTGAAACTCATTCTAAAAAGTTTGTCTTTTTCTTTAGTTTAAGAGTTGCCACTTATGCCAACTAACCATAATTTTATTTACTATACCCTTAACTTGGTTTTTAAAATATAATAAAAAAGAAACATCAATGTAAAACTTCTTAACATAATGTATCACATTTGTTGTAATTCCCTTAAGCATTTACTAATCTTTTAGAATAAACATGAGATTATCACGTTTGCACCAGGGTTGCCACCTCTCTTTGTGATACCGTTAGCTTTCCCTGGGCCCGCATAAATCAATCATGAAATATTTACGTCTAATGTTGGCCATAACAATAACAGCAATAATAACAATCAAATAAAAGGAGGGAGCAAAAGGCAAAGAAAAATCAATTTCACTTACATGTTTTGCGCTGCTTCTTGTTTTTCTGCATTAAGCTTTTCGCTCGCTCTCTCTCCTTAGCTGCCTCTCCCACTCGCACTCTTTTCTCTGCAAGCTTGCCCTTGGCTCTGTGTCTCTCCCACGCCCTCTCTCTCTCGCTCGCACTGTTTCGGTGCCGTTTGTTTGGTTTGCCTGCTCTCTCCCGCACTCGCCTCTGTGCTGGGCGTCCCGCTCTCTCTCTCTCTGTCTGCTGATGGGGGCGGAAGATGCGGTTTTTTTGTTGAATTGGGAAATTATATATTTTGTATTACTTTGTTGTGCTGCGTTGTTGTTGTTGTTTTTGTTGTTGATCTGTTGATATTAGCTTATGCAGTTTGCATTTCACTTTGTTATCGCTGCGTTTCTTCTTTATGGTTCTTTGTACTTTGCTTTTGCATTTGAGTGTTTGCAGGGAAACAAATTAAAAAAAAAAAAAGAAAACACAACAAAAACAAAATACAAATAACGGGATTTTTAATTATTCAACGGTATATTCTTATATTCAGCCAACTTGGTATATTTCTGGTATTTTAATAGTCACGTTTTCGCTTAAAAGCGACAGTAGTATTTTTTCAAACATATTTCCTCAGTTTTTCTGAGTTAAGTTTTTCCTTTTATTTGGTTTTTTGTTTGGACGGGGATGGCGGATAATTGATTACATTGTTACAATTTCTCATTCATTTTTTCTTTTTGTTTCACTTTTAGTTATATTTTGGTGTATATATGCTTTATATTTGTTTCTCAATATCAATCAATATTTGTACAGCTGGAGGTATTCTGTTGTTGTTTCTTGTTTCACTTCTGTTTGTTTGGTTGTTGTTGTTGTTATTGTTGTTCCATTTTTTATTCAGCTTCCAGCAAGTGTTCAGTGTTTTTCTTTTTGTTTGTTGCTAAAGAATAGAGGGAAGAAAAACAAGAATACGAATAAGAAAATGAAGCGCTTTGAAAAAAACATCATTTTAGTTTGTTTCTGTTTTGTTACTATTATTATTCTAACTCATTCACATACGTTGACTAAACTTAAGCGCCTTTTGTAAAGGTTCCATTTTTGTTGTTGTTAATTCACCCGAATGTTAAACATTTTCCAAATAGAATTCTTAATTACTTTTAAATTACACGTTTCAAGGTTTTATTTGGTTGTTGGTTGGGTTTTTTTTTTCGTGTTCTGTCTTTGTCCAACACTTTTTATGTATAGTTTTTAATACTATTCTCTGCTGTCTTAATTAAAACGAAAGAGTATCTAACCTTTTAATGCCCTAAAAAATTGATGTATAATTTAAAAAATAACTAATTTGATTTACTCAAGTCTATGTAGTAATGGAATTATAGAAATTAAACTGAAAAACAAATAAAAAATATTTTATTCACATATCTAAATTAATTTCAAGTGTGTCAAGTAAAGTGTATTCAAAACTTCGGTGTAGTTCCCGCCTTTATTTTGTACTTTGCTTCGTCTCGTTTTTATGGCTCGATTCAGAATGTAGCGTTGTTGTTGCTGTTTGCGGTTTGTGTTTTTTTTTTCTTTGCTAATTAAATGAATACTTTAATTTATATATTTGAATTTTTATTTCCCACTACGCTAGCCAGTCGTCGATCGGATCTGTGCTGTCACCTGTTGCCTTTGTTGCTCTCTGCAGCTGCTAAATGCTTCTTAAATTCTTTTTGTTTTAAACTTTTTGTTATCTCGTTGGCTTTGTGGAAATACATACACAATAAAGTATATAGTATGGATATATAAACCGGTTAAAGCCGACCCAAAATTTAGCACCCATCGGGGTGGAAGTCGGGGCCCGGTTCGGCGTTCCGGCGGGTTGCAAATTAAGGGAATTATTGAACCCGAGTTCAAGTCCCCAATGCCGACCATGTTTTAATCGATTTTTTTTTCTTTTTTGTTCATTTGCTCGAGCTTTAAATAATTTTAATGGATTTTTAGGGATCTGTGTAATGATTAGTTGGAAAATTGTACATTTAGGTATATTTTCAAATCTACTTGAGAGACTTAATCTGAGGAGGACAGAAGGTATCGATAAATTAAGAATGTATCGATAAAAATCGAGTTTTTTTAAATTTACGATTGACATGTGTTGAAATAATCGATGTTAAATAACACAAGAATATTTTTCGATAATTGAGATATTTGTTTGGTATTTAAAAAAATCGATATAACAAAGTTTAAAATATTTTTGATATAATATTGAGCGCATTTTTTATATATCGTTCAGACTTTCCTTTCGATTTAAGTCCCTATGTTACACTATTAAATAACATTGTAGCTAGTTAATATTCCCTCGCCTTTCACCAACCAATTTCCCCCACAAAGTGTGTGTATACAAAATATATAACATATATACTATATATATATTTATTTGTGCGCATTCAACTCAAGTGTTGCTTGGCAGTCTAAATCAAATATATACATATAAGAAGATAAACTTCTTGGCGACTGTGTACCCCCCACTTTTCCCTGCTCAACGAAAGCTCCTCCTCCTGGCACAGACACAGACACAGACACAGACACTTTGGTATTTGTATCGAAATTTCCCATGAAGCAAGGACATTAATGCGTAGGAGGGAGTGTGCACACGCACTCTCCAGGCCAGGAGGTCCTGAGACTACAGTGAATATTGGCTAACTAGTTTACAATTTGTGTGAGCCTTTGTTTAAACATTATTTATTATTAAATGTAATATAAATAATTTAACCAACGATTAATGTCGAAAAAATAACATTTATATTTGTTGTGAAATAACATAAATATTATTATTGTTGTTGACCTTCAAGTGGTTAACCTGTTTTCGCACTTTATTTATAATTTAATGAACAAATTATTTATGTTTGTTTAGTATATTTTTAATAAATTTATATAATACATCCTTTTAGCTTTATTTTATTTTAATAAAAGTGAAATCATTAATTTCTTTTGATTTAATATACATATAACATAAAAAATATGTTATTATAAAAATGGAGTGAATTAAGAGTCAAACAGTGTAAGAGGACATTAGAATTGTTTTTTGCCTTAAATTTGGTTGGGATGTATAAGAGGTTTTTAAATATATTTTATTATATTTTATTTATTAATTATTATATATTATTTTATTATTGCTAATATTATAATATATTTTTTTATATTATATTATATTATTTCAATATTTGTTGCTCCTAATTTCCTTTTTATCGAGTCTCCATTGTGCTTTGGTGGCCCTTTTGTTTGTCTCACTTTTCGGGGACATGGCACGCACTGCGAAAATCTTTGCCAACATTTTTCGAAGGCCTTTTGTTTGCGTTGCGGTTGACACAAACACAAACATACAGGCACAGCACCACCCAACCACCCAACCAGACAGCCACCCCTTCCGACCATTCCACCAACCCACACCCACTACTAGTTGTGGGCGATGGATCTGGCCACAGGCAGATATGGATCTGGATCTGGATCTCGGTCGGTGTGCGAGCCTGGGGCTTGTGGGTCAATCACCCGGGCAGCAGGTCGTAACTGCAAAAATGACACACACACAGCACAGCGGCAGTAACAAAAAATTAAAATGTAATATAAAGAACCTTTTCTCCGCTCTTTTTTTTATTATTATTATTTTTTTATTTTTTGCACTCGCTTTATTTGCATTTCAGACGCGACGACGTAGAAAAGGCACAAAAAAAAAGAAGAAAGGCAAGACTCGAAAAAAAGAAACAAAAATAAATTCAAGTGCTCGAGGGGGGGGAAAAAAATGAGAACAGCACAAAAATTGGCGAGCAAAAAGGCAAAAAGCTATTTGCCAGACAACAACGACAACGACAACGAACCCTAGAGGCGGCCAGAGAGAGAGAAGGAGAAAGAGAGAACGCGCAAAGCAAGAGAGCGCACAGAGCCGCGCCGCGTCGCGCCGCGCGGTAACAAAATAAATAAATTATATAATTTGCTTTGACGTTTGACGTACCATCCCCCAGGCCGCCTTGCCCCTCCTGGAGCTTGCGGTTTGTTTACATTTGCAATAGTTAAAGTTACATCGAACGGGCGCGCGCTCTCTCGCGCCTCAGGTTAGATTAGGCTTGAACTGCGGGGCGTATACGCAATATTACGTATACGGCGATCATTTATAAATAGAGTAACAAGAGAAAAAAAACCTAGGAATGCCAACTAATAGATCATTAAAAAAGATCATTTCGCAGCCAAGAAAAAAATAAAGAATAGCAAGAGGCTGGAAAAGTGTAAATGTAACTTTTTAATGATGATTTCGGTGTTCTATTGTCTTTGTAATATGAGCTGCTCTCTTTAAATCATCAAAATGTATTTTTTTCGCGTCTTTAAATGTTTCTCCCTTTTTGCTTTTCCTTTTCCTTTTCAATTTCATTGAATTGAACCTGACACCTGTTCTGAGGTATGCAGTTACACAAAAGATGAAGACAAAGGGTCCAAGCAAACATGTGAAAACACCGATTTAAGTACCACAAAACGGTATATTCAGTTAATTAAATTTGTAAATTTCATTTTAAAAACTAATTCTGTTTGTAATTTTAGAACTTTATTATTTAATTGTTATTTTTAAGATTTTTCTTTCTAATTAATCTGTTCTCCAACATCATCAACAACGTCTTTTATGTGTAAAAATGTATCTTTCCCTGAGAAAAAGGCTCCGAGACATAACAAGAAAATTACGCGCCTTTATCAAACACCAAAAAATAACAAACAAAGACAGAAAGAAACCCAACAACAAACAAACAGCACAAATCACAAGCACACACACACACACACACACACACACACTCAATCGCTTGCTCTTTCTTTCTTCTCGCCGCTGGCTGCATCTTCTTCCCCCGCGCCGAGTCTGTGTCTCAGTCGCCGTCGCTGCCTCAGCTGCTGTCTCTGCCGCCTCGACCTGGCCTAATGCCGACTGTCAACTGCGACGCGGACAGCGACGGCGGCGGAGACGGAGACGTCGGCATCGACATCAGGTGGTGGCTGGCAAAAAAGTTGTCGCAAAAACCAAAAATAGCTGAGCCAGTGAGAGAGAGAGAGAGAGAGAGAGAGAGAAAGAGAACAAAAGAGCGATAGAGGGAAAGAGAGGCGAAGAAGAACGGGCGAAGCTGAGTGGAGAGAAGAGAGTTAAGCAGGGACGGGAAGGGGTGGAAAGAACGTGGTCGATGGAGCACGTTCTACAAAGATTTCCGAGTGCACTTTGCATAACATTCCATAACATAGGTAATACTTATAATAATCATATAATATATGGAACACAAAGCGAAAAACCCGAAACAAAAACATAAAATATATAACAGAGTTGGAAAGTAATAATAAGATAGTGTGGCCAGTTTCGGAATTTTGTCTTATTTATTAAAAAATATTTACAGAGAGAAGCTAAAACTTTTATTTTACCCATTAAAATATTTAAATGATGAATAATCATTAAACAATAAATTTAGCATTTAAAAAAGTAAAACAAAGTCTTAGAAATATCTTAGGGAAGCCAGAGAAAAAATAATTGAAGAAAAAGCTGGTTTTTAAATTCAAAGCAAAATACTAAAAAAATGGGTGTTCAAATAAAAAACAAGCAATATAAATACTAAATTCTAGCATATTCCGTTTTTGAAATAACGTCCTAAGCCCAGTGTCTGTGAGTTTTCTTTGGGACAACGGGGCGTATGCGTATCCGTGGTGCGTAGCCACAAGAGATTGCGCATACGCCAAGTGGGCCGCAGAGACCAGAGTGTCGCTGATCTAAACGGAATTGATTTAATTAGCATAGCAGCCTAAGATGGCGTCAAGCTATCTCAGGCTGTGCGCGAGCCGCAGCCCCCTGCCGCCGGCCATGCGATCTCCAATCAGGCATGCTAAATTCGCCTCCAATTAAGATTCGATTTATCGATAAACTTGTGTTTTGGCAGTCCACATTTTTTGGCGGATCGTTGGATCGATTTGATTGCCCTTAATTTATGGCCCGATCGCTTTGCATGCATGCCGCCAGCGAAGCAGTTCACTAAGCTGTTTCCTGTTTACAACAATTATTTTTGCTCGAATTTCATCAAAACGATTTTGTTAACGATGTTAGCTACACATTTATGGCATACATTTTTGGGTATATTTTGCCAAATTTTAATTGCTCTTCCAGTTAGAAATATGAGCAAAAACGGAGAGAGAAATAGAGGGATATTTATTAAGTAAACTAGGAACTTTAGTTTTAAACGTTAGAACCAGTCTTAGCTTTACTGAAATGTCTAATAATAACATAAATTTCAGATTTTATTCAGGTATTTTTAAAATATAAAATTTAAGGCTTTTATACGAAGTTTTAATGTATTTATATATAAAGGTATGATATTAGTTTTTGTAACATTAAGTTTTGTTGTAACAATTGTGTCTGGATACTACCTTTGGTATAAACAAAATAATTTCATTGGATATTAAATATAATTCGAGATGAATATTGTGCTAAGATATACTTTTTTTAATAATATCCATTTTTTCATTATTATATTTATTTTTAAAAGAATTGAAAAAAAATTGACCAAAAATAAAATTTTTAGTATTATTATTTTTTAATAAGCCTAAAGTCATCCTTTATCATGTAATTAACGAATTTACTCTTCATATCTCAAGCTTCTTTTTCGCTTCTCCCGGCTAACTTTCCCCTCAAATTTGAAATAATTGTTAGAAAATCAAACATACAAAAATCGGAAAAGCCAGAGTGTGCATATTTAAATATATGCACATGTATACAGATATGTATATACATTTTTTGGCATCAGTTTTCAGTTTTTCAGTTCAGTCAGCGATTTCCAATCTGTTTTATTTCGTTTATTGTTGTCTAGGCTGGCTTATCAATTTGCCGCTTTCGGTACAAGTTCGGCTTTCCTTTTTTCCGCAGCTTTCAGGCCCCCCTCCTAGCTCCCCCGTGACCCCTTCTCAGCGGCAGAGCTTTCGGCTCTCTTTCTCTCTGTCTGCCGCTCGTTCGCTCGAAGCGGCAAACGAAAACGCTCTCAGACGCGACGTCAGCAAAAATTTCATGTGAAGGCGACAAGAACAACAAATTATAAAATATATATATACACACAAACACACACACACACAGATGTCCGAATAATATATGTATATGAACGGGCCCAAATAAAAATATGAAACATTAAACAAAAAATGTACAGAACAAAAAGAGCCAGAAAGAATATACATACATCTTTTTCTTATTTCTATTCATTACAAAAAAAAAAAAAAGGAAAAAGACAAACACAAAATAGGGAATAATAAATGCTCACACTCTGGCAAGCGATTATTAATTTATTATACTATATAATATATATAATACCGTGCACAAGTATGCGTACACAATTAACACAACATTCGAAACATTCTGCGACGACGCAATTGAAATGCCAACATCAACATCATCGCCGCTTTGGCAACAATCTCTTCTCTCCTTTTCTTTTCTTCTTCTTTTTTTTCCGTGTGAGACATGAGACGCCGAAATGAATTATCAAACATAAAACAAAAACACAAACAAAAACAGCAACAACACGCACACACACAAATGGTCAAAGTAACAGCCCAACACAGGCAGCGAAAATGATAATAAGACAGAAAACAACGAAAAATCATCGGCAACAGCAAAGAAAACCTTGAGAGCAACACAACCCAAAAATAAAATAACAACAAAAAGGCACAAAAAAAAAAAAAAAAAAAAAAAAAAAAAAAAACANCACACACTACCGAAAACATAATAAAACCGAAAAATTGGAAAGAAAAAGCAACAACAAAAAAAAAAAAAAAAAGAAACCAGAGAGAAACAAAAACCAAATACGCTTTTTTATTGATTCGGAACTCGGAACTGGTAGGTAAATCATTGAAAGTTTGTTGCCAAAAATGTCTGATGTTATGCTGGCTATTTATATTTACTTTTATTATTATTATCATGCCCATCCAAAGCTCATTCCAGCTCCCCTTTATGCCGCTGCCGAGGCGCTGTGCTGCGCTATGTGTACCTGACCGGGTTCAAGGGTGGACCGACCCATAAAGTGCAGGCCATAACATTTGCACCTGATCTCAGCTGAGGGCAGAATTTAAGCCGCATTTTTTTTTGGTAATTAAAACCTATGTGTTATGGATCCGCCAAGTCAACCCCATGAACACTTTATGTACAGAAAATACAGGGAAATAAATTAACTTAACAGAAGAGAGTATTTTAGGGGTTAACTTAATTCCAACCCTTTTACTATTATTATAATTATCGTTTTCTTGAAAAAAATATACTTCGCTCATAAAAAACTTTAATTGCTAACAATAAAGCTTATCAAAAACATTTTTTTTAACCTTCAACATAATCTCAATCCCCTGAAGACTCAAACCCTTAAGATTTTTGATAAGCACAAGTTAAAAAAATTTAACAATACGTCCTGATCCTTAACCCACAATCAAGAGAGTTCAAATTTCATAGACTTTTAGATATACAAAAAAGAGACGTACATTTAAGACATTTTGAGTTGTTTGCAGTTGCATTGGAGTAGTATTGGAGTATTAGAGATGCGTTGGAGTAGTATTCAACTTGTGTTGAAATAACGAAGTGCATTTGGAATTTAAGTTTGTAAAATCCGTCAACATTAAAAAGATGGCCTTAAAGCCCATAAATCTTGGGCAAAATTATATTATTTCTCGATGATTTCTATTTTCCTCTTTTTTTCTTATTAGGTATTCCAAAGTCGGTAGATTCAACGCTCACGTTCCTGCTAGTATTTTGTTGTTGTTTCATTCGTTTTTCTGATACAAAACACAAAATAAAAAATTAAATAAACCGAAAAAAGAAACTGGAAATTCATTAATATGTTAATTTTTTTTTTTTGTCTTGCCTCATTGATTGTGCGAGTGTGTGTGATGTTTATGGTGTGTGTTTAAGTGTATGTGTGTTTTGTGTATTTGAGTATATAGTGTTGCTGTATGAGCGTTAATGTTGGCTAAGCAGATTTTCGGGGGATGTCAAGCGGTCGCAGTGGGAATTTTGTGAATCGAATATTTTTCCTAAGCCAACAGAAAAGCGGCAGCGGCGGCGGCAGGTTCTCATGTTTCGATCACGCTGCACGAAGCAATCGGGAGGGAATCAAAAAAGATATACAAATCTAGAGTTACTTATAGAAATGCGCGCGCGCGCGCGCAGCTGATATTCAATTCACCAAGACTACTCCAATACAACTCTAAAAATCACTCCAACACTACACCAACTGAACTCCAACGTACACCAACGCACCGATATTCGATTTTAGACTTTGTGGCTAAAATTTTCGAGCCATTAAGGTCAACGCAATCTACCTTCTTTTGTAATATTTTTCTTCTTCGCCGCTTGTTGTTCTTCTCTTGTTGTTGTGCTTTTTTGTTGGTTTTGCTATTTCACGTTTGCACAAACACTAGCACACACGGAAAAAAAATGAAAGAAAACCGCTGTATTATTATTGAAGCAACTCGAGTTTGTTTGTTGCTTGTTTCCTATTTCGCTTTTCGCTCCTTCATTCGATGTTTTTCTTTTTTTTTTTTTTTGTTATGGGGCTTGGGGGGCACTGTTTGATATTCCAATTTCATTGGTTAGCGCGGCGCCATTTACGTTTCTCGAGCGTGTTCTGTGCATTTTAGCAGCAGCGGCGACGACGACGACGACGACGGCGAAAAAGGCAGGCCAGCAGTTACTGCTCCCGCCTCTGATCTCTCACTCACACAAATAAAATAATAAAAAAAAATATATAATAATAATAATAAATAAATATTAAGCGAAACGCAGCGAAGTAGCGACGGCAATGCTAGTAGCGAGCGAACCAAACGGACGGGGCCAAGCGAACGTCGCGACGCGTCCGTCCGAACCGCTACAGAAACAAAAATTAATTACATATATTGAAATCACAAACTAAACTAATCAGCCAGACCGACCGACCGCCGGAGAGCGGAGAGTGGAGAACAACGCTCCCGAGCGGCAAATGGCGCAAAAGCTTGGCCGAGCGAGAAAGCTTGCTCGGAGCGGAGCGGAGCAGTTGTAGAGCCGAGCGATGCGGACTCCGCCGCACGGAGATAGAGCGACAGCAACAACCTGCGTTGGAAAGCTGTCGAGACCTTGACTAAGGTTTCCGGCCGGGAAACCCTCAACGCGGCGAGTTCACGCTCACCACTTACCCAGCTCCCAGCTACACCAGGCAAAAATATTCAAATATATTTTATATATTTGTAAATTGTTTCGGAAATTAGCTCTAGGATAAGCATCTTTTGCTGAAATCTTGGATTTATTGGATGTGCTTTGGAAATCACTAGAAAACGTGCACAAAAGTGGGCTAGGTTTAAATAGAATCAAACTATTTCATTGCCTACTTTAAGGTACCAATTAAAATGATTTTTATTTCAAAGCTATTTTAGCTTTACTTAAAAAAAAATAACAGGCAATAGCTAGAAACTCATTTTCATTATATAATGAGTTTTTTAAATTTATTTTTTATTTATATATAGCTTCCCGAAGAATAAAATTTGTTAATTAATACAACTTAAATTTAATTTAATATTTAAAAATAATAATAAAAAATACAGACTTACTAACATTAATAATATACAAAACTAGCGACTAGTTTTGCTCCCATTTTCTTTCAATGCACTAACGCTGAGAGCCAGAAACTTGGCGCTCATTGGGAATCTCTCTATCCGCTCTCTCTCATTCTCTCTCTCTCTCTCTATCGCTGGGAGCTTTTTCTTGGAGCGGAGGCGCGACAGTTTGTCGCTACTTAGTCTATGAACTTGACGCTGGCGTCTTACACAATGCTGCCTCTGCCTCTGTCTGCGTCGCTGCCTCGGTCGACTCCACGGCTTCTTCCTCTTCTGTATAACTCAACGCAACACAACACACACGCTCGAACACACACACAAGTCTTAAACAAAAAACAAAACAACACTCGAAACTTGGGCGGAGATTTTTGTAAAGATTTAAGATTTTAATGCTCGAAACTAACCTAGGAACTTAGGAAAGTTAGGAACTGCAGTGTGAAAACTAGGACTCGACTCTGAGCGGAGGCGCCACTTGGCCAACTGGCCAACCAACCAACCGCTTCCACTTTCAATTCCACAAACAGCCACTGCAGCAACGGCCGATGCGGAGCGACAACGCGTCGTGGGACTTGGACAGATGCCGACCGACTGCGATGGCAACTGGCGCGGATGAGGCCCGGTCCAAAGCCCAGTCAGTCGTCAGTCGTCAGTGCCAGCCGTGCGCCGTGCTCGGTGCTCGTTGCTCTGGGCCAAGACAGCAAACAGCAGCCAGGACGACGCACTCAGACAGCTTTTCGCCACTCAAGAGGAGCTTTTCCTGCGACCCCATTTTCTTTGCTCATTTCCCTGCCGAAAAGCAACAGTAGGGCACACGAGTAGTAATTGGTGCGGGCAGACAGGGCGCATACGCAATATTCGAGTTGAGCGATAACTTGGCCACAATTGCGGTCACAACAATATATGGGGCATCCCTTGGGCCTACAAATCAATTCATTTGGTCCAAACAGGTGGCAAACGGGGCGCATACGCAATATTCGTTGGTTTCAGTTCACCAACATTGCACCAATTATACCACAACATAACTCCAACACACACCAATGATCTCATTAATGATTTTAAACGTTGTGGTTAATATTGAAATAAATTTTTGAAATGAAATCTTTACCTAATATGTGGGGCATCCCTTGGGCCTACAAATCAATTCCTTTGGTCCAAACAGGTGGCATACGGGGCGTATACGCAATATTCGTGGGTTTAAGTTCACCAACATTACACCAATTATACCACAACATAACTCCAACACACACCAATGATCTCATTTATGATTTTAAACTTTGGGGTTAATATTTCAATACATTTTTGAAAATTTCTTTACTTAAGTAGGTTGTTAAATTTTATAGGTTAGTCGTAAAAAAATGTTAAGCATAAGAATACATAAAAATTAGAAAGCAAGCACGCTGAAGTTATCCCTTGCAGTTGGTTTAATTATTATTAATATTAATATATTATTATTTTTTATGATAACCAGAGTCTTTTCTTTTTTGAAAAGTAAGTAGACATAAAATATTATCTTAATTTCTTGAATAAAACAATTAAAAAGCAAACCTCTTTTGCGTGATAATCTTTCAAACAGTGATACTGCTATCTAAAGTTTATATTTATAAAGATATAAAAAAGGTCTAAGCTTAATAGGCTTATAATAAGTAGATAACACACTTTCTTCGCAGCCTCATTTGGCACTACAATTCCCACCATAGGTGTAGCTTGGCACGCTGTGGCGCCTTTTTTTTAGGTTTATGGGTTTTCTTTTGGTTATCTCGCGATAAGGCAATCAAAATAATAAACACAACACAAAAGACCAAGAAGGAGATGAAGGCGGCGAAGGAGTAGAAAGGTGGCGTCGTCGTCGACGAAATAATCTCAGACATTCGATATGCGACGTTCGGTGTGATTCCCCGCGGAGCTCCCGAGTGATAAAGTGCTGGAAATGTTTTCAATTGCTTAGCATAATCGAATGTTTGGCAAATATATTTAACTCGGCGCATTTTAATCGCGATTTTAAATTAATTAATTTGATTTTTAAACTTTAAAGATATTTTTTGATTAAAGGATAATTTTTGAAGAATTTTAAATCTCAATTGAATAAAGTTTTTCATACGAAAAGTAGGGTAGGTTTATTTTAAGGGATTTATAAGAGGTTTCAAAAATAAAAGAAGAAACACTTACCCTTATAATAAGATCAAATCAAATCATAAAGACACTATATATATGACTAGGAGCCGCGCAGTATATCCAGTTCCTCGGGCAAAGCATAGATGCGCAGCTGCTTCTCGGTCATCACGTCCTGCAGGTGAGCCAGTTCCTGCGGCACATAGATTGCCCCGTCCATGTACAGGGCCTTGTCCCAGGGACACTCGTCGAGAGCCGACAGCAGACACTCCTTGCTCCGCTGGAAGCTGGTCCTAGTGTCGGAGAGACAGCGCAGGTAGCTGCGCCAGTAGAGCGAGTTGCGTCGCAGGATCTGATATTGGTTCGCCTCGATCTCCGAGCGATTGGTGTTGCGCGGCAGGAAGGTCTCGAACATGCTGAGCACGCGATTGCGCACGGCGGCCTCCACATGGCTGCGCAGCTGTGGCTGGCTCTGCTGCTGGTCATAGCTGGGCGTCTGCTCCAGGATCCTGGCGAAGCGACAGCGAGCGGCAATGACCAGATGGAGTAGCGACAGGATGCCGGCCTGGGTGCGTATGAAGCGAGCGCGCAGCTTGTGCCACTGCAACGTCCTGAAGGTGGCCCAGTGTTGCAGGAAGACTAGGTTGCGTGGAAATTCCTGGAGTCCAAGTTCCACTATCTCCACAAGTGCCTTGTTGCTAACCGAGGCTACACGCTTGAGGGAAGCTCGCTCCGCTAGAGGTTTCTGTATCACAGGCAGCTGCCTCAGCACCAGCTGCAGTTCCAGGACCTGCTCACGCAAGAATCGCCGCCTTTCGTTCGTCTTTGTGGCTGCAAAGCTAAGCTGCTTCTTCAGCAACTGATCGAGCAGAGCATCCGACTCTTGGCTGCGATTCTCCAGGCTCCAGACCAGACAGCGGGCTCGTAGGAGGATAAGCAGCTTGTCGGACCGAAAGTAATCCTCCAGAGGCATCTCTGCTGGCATTTCGTCCAAGGCTTCTATCTCCTCTTTTAACTGCCGCACGCTCGTAACCTCATCCATGAGCTGGGCTGTCTTCTTAGAGGGCCGACCGAGGCATATGCAGTGGAGCAGCTGCAGCGCCTGGTCGTGGCAATTCCGCGAGATGAGCATTTCCGCAAATATCAAATAGGCATGGATGGCATCTGGACTAGTGAGAAATTCATCCTCCTCCGCCTCCTCCTGCATGGCAATCACGGTTCGAAATATGTTGAAAGCCCGACTAGGATCATCGTCGCGCTCCAAAATCTCAAACTCGCACATGGCCAGCTCGGTATAGAAGCGGCACACATGGCGATTCTGCTCCAGCCGCATCAGACTGCGTATTCGAGCGCGACTCTCTTTGAGGTACTCACCAGATAGCTTGCCCGTCAGCTTGTGCAGCACTAGCAAGAGGCGCTGAAAGCGCAGCCACAGGACCACAAAGAGCCGGCGCTTCGTCTCCTCAGCCTCGAAGGCCTCGCTGCACTTGAGGAGAAGGTTGCTTATGGTGGCCGCATACAGATCACTGCCAATGCAGTGCGGCATAAAGCTGGGCGTGACACACATCTCCCGGGCCAGGTCCAGCATGGCGGCGGTAAAGTCATCATGATCAGCAGGAGGCAAGGCATAAGAGCTCCTGTCGGCCAAGCCAGCGAGAAGCATCTCAATGGCCTCCGAGTCGCCGAGCTGGTCGATGCGCGTGCTCAGCTTCTCCGCCAGACAATCGCTGCGCACCAGAGGCATCTTGGTTAGCTGCACCACCAAAAGCAGCAACTGCAGCCGATTTTCGGGTGCCTTCAGCGGGTATATGTAGTGGCAGACATCGTCGGTGAAGATGCAACGCTGCGGATCCAATCCCCCCTCCACAGCATCCTCCGAGGAATGCTCCAGCTGCGGATATGGCAGAAAGTTATACGCCTGACGCAATCGCTCCACACGCGTCCAAATCTCCGGCAGCGGCATGCCCGACTGCAGCACCAGCTCCTCGAACTCGATCAGCGGTCGTTCGTCCTCGGCCCGCGCCTCCAAACAGTTCACCGTGAGACCCGGAAAGTTCAGCTCCAAGGCCAGGCGCATCAAGGCGAAGACATGATTATTGTTCGCCGATTGCCGCAGGAACAGCACACAGTTGTGGAACAGATGCAGCATTATCTTGTCCGTGTCCACGGTGTCCAGCAGCCGACTCGAGGTGTCCGTATGCCCGAGATGCATGCGCCGCATGCTGTCCTCGTAAATGCGCAGCACATCCGGCACATTGCAGCGCGCCATGGTGCCCTGGGTGGCCATGATCAGGCTGCTCCACAAAGAGTACACAAAGGGGCTCTGCTGCAGCATGGCCTCCAGCCGAACGGCCACCTGGCGCAAGCAAGAAGAGATTACATTGCAGTTGATATACAAATCAAGAGAGATCAAGGAAGCTTACCTCACTGGCCGGATAGGCGGCGCTGGCTGTTTCCGTGTACAGGCGCAGCAGCTGCTCGTTGGAGGGATGGTGGCCCAGGGCCGTTTCCAGGGTGTGCAGCTGATGCTCGGACACCGCCAGTCGATTGGCCTTGTCCAGATTGAGCTCGAGCAGGCGATGCAGCTGCAGCCAGTGCTCCAGGCACTGCGGCTCTCGCTGGACAAGCACCTTGCTGTCCATGAGTTGAGCCTGCAGCCTGGCCACCTCCTCCGGCGTGTGCTTGCTCTCCGCCAGCGATGATGCCGTCCCTGGCGCTTGCTTTGTGTAGCGTTGGAGCTTGGAGCAGCGCCAGTGCAACACTTGGCTAGCATCCACGAGAGGACGCAGCCGGTGCTTGTAGCGCGGTCGGGTGGGCTTGGTCAAAGTGCTTACCATACGCAAACTATTGTTGCTTTTCTTGTCCACGTAGAAGCCATCGCTTCTGGCGTCGAATTCCAGGTGTAACTGAGGCACAGCCTCCTTCGGCGGCGGTGGAGTCTCCTCTTCGCCAGAAGAGGAGGAAGAGGAGGACTCATCACTGATGGGAGCTTGTCCTATGACTTCCTTTACAACGCTTGCTATGTCCTTTTCATAACTCTTGTTGCTCTTCCAGTCGGCGCTCGAGGTTCCAGCTGCTTCTGTTGCTTCCTTTCCAGCCGCGACTGCAGGCGGCTTTCCACCGCCATAGGCGGGAAACAGAGACATTGCCGCAGTACCGTTTAATCTAGTTTTGTTTAACTTTATGAAGATTTTGTTGTTTAAAACAAACAAACAAACAAGTAAACCGGCAAAATACGATGGGTCAGTGTAACCAAAGCGCAAAAGAAAGTTACCAGAAAATACCATAAATACCAGTGGGCACCCAGTGCTGCCCATGTTTTCGCAACTAGCTTTTTCACTTTTTAGAACGGTTTAACGGTATTGTTATCGGTTGTTATCGATTCAAGGTGGCAGAAATTTAAATTATAATTAGGGGATTCACTATACGACTGAATGACTAAGTTACTGAAAATATCGGCGATATTTATTTTTTTAATATTAAAATAACTAAAAATATTGAGAAAAATCGAACAAAATCGAAAAAAAACAGCCAAAGCTAATGAAAAAAAAATTATAATAAAATAATTGCTTACAAAAAAAAAAAACAAAAATTAAAAACACTTAAAAAATGAACATTTAACAAATTTAAATTATCAATGAAAAGGTTTAAAACTTTATCTTTAAAACATTATCTGAAAATATAACTCAAAAAAAAACGAAAATTCGATAATGTTTAAACAAATGGTAGGAAAAACGATTCGAATTCTTTTAATAAAAGTAAATGAAACACACTTTTCGTATATATTTTAATCAATTGTTATGCAATTTATTTATACGCTATGTAAATATAATTTGTTCACAACTGTTATATAATTATTTTTTCCATTTTCTGTTTTGATTACGTAACATTTAATTTATATAACATTTTGTCGGCTGAAACTTTGCTAAAAATCGCCGCCGCGGGCAAGGTTTCGACGCGAGAAGAAGAAAGTCTTCAAAACCAAAAACGGAAAACGTCCCATAAAACTTACGGGCTACACACACACACACAACTTGCTTTCGTTTTCTTTTTTTGTTTAAATAAAAAATTCTTTATATATACTATATATATATATACTATATATTTGTTAATATCATTTTAATTAGATGGCTTTGCGTCAGTTTTAAAGTAAGAAAAAGTGCGCTGGTTTCCTGTTTCTTTCAAATGGCTAAAACGTGTGGAAACACTTACTGTCTTCTTTGTTATTTTTTATGGTTTTCTTTTTCTTTTTTTTTATGTATTACATACGTTTCGTGTTTAATTGTGTTTGATTTAATGTTGTTTATTTTTATTATTATTTATTATTTAATAATTTGTTTGTTTCGTTTTTCGTTTCGCTTTAGAATTTAAATGCTATAAGTAAATACCTGCCTGCGCCTGTCTTCTGTCTGTCTTCTGCAATTATTTGGTATTCTTCGCTTTCTTCTCGCTTAATTCTTCGATTCTCTTTTTTTCGCGGCTTTCTTTCTTTTAAAAATCTATTTTGGCCTTATCGCTTAGACTCAACTACTGGCTACACTACGCTACAAACGTTTTGAAACATTTCGCTTTACGAATTTCCAAATTTCGAATTTCTAAATTTCGAATGTTACAAAAAAAAAAAAACATTTAAAATTAATTGCAAACAACGCGCACACACACTCGCACCTCACACACTCACACCCTCAGGCATACCTTTATAGTGTTTAGAATTAATGCAGATCGTATATGTATATATACAGGACAGGAGCAGTTATCCTTTGATTTCTTAGAGTGTATGCTACTAACGCCTCGTCCTCGAGTGTCATGTTAACTTTTGCTAATAGAAAGAGAGAGAGAGAGAGCGAGGGAGCGAGGGAGCTCCTCTTTGAGCGAAGATCCTGTGCAAGCTACAGTGGAAACAATGGCAATGGTGGTGGTGGGCTCTTTTTTTCTTAGTTTCATTTTCTTTTTTCTTTCATTTTATGTCTTTGATTTTTTGGAATGTGTTCAGAGAGCGACGAGATACATTGATAGATACAGTAAGAGTTAGAGAGATAGAGCGAAAGATACTTCGGTCGTTGTGTGTGTGTGTTCTGAGTTCTGAGTATGTGTGCGTGTGTTGTTTGTTGTGTGCGACTCATAAATGTTTTCTCAAGTATGTCCTTTTTTTTTGGTATTCCTCATTTTATTTGCATCTGCACAGCAGAGAGAATAATTTACATATGTCTGTGTGTTTCCTTTGTGTCTTAACCCTTTTATTATTTTTTTGCATTTCAATTCGCCAAGTGTGCCCACAGTTGCGTTCAAAATAATAGTGCTGCCTTGTCCGAAAATAAATGCTTTCTTTAAATTCCAGTTAAAGCTGTACAATGGAAATATAATTTATTCGAAAATTGTGTAAAAAATACCCAAAAAATTTTCACTTGAATCTAAATACAAGAAAGTTTTTGCAAAATAATCGTTGTTATCGTTGGAATCATCGATTGTAGATCGATAAACAATGAAATCTTTACAAAGAGTTGGAAAGAATTGAATATTGGATTCTAGAAATGATAAAAATATTGATAGTATTCAAGGCATTTAAACATAAATCTAATTTTTTATGCAATTATCAATAATTTTAATCGATTAACATTGGTTGATTGATCGATAAAACACTGATAATTTTCAAGAAGGTAAGAAATATTCACTACGAACAGTCGAAAAGAATTTATATATTTTCACTTTTGTGAAATTAATCAAAATTATCGATTTTAATCGATAAAAATAGATATTTTCCAGCTCTTTAAAGCGCTTACATTTTGTAAAAGTAAATGTAAACCAATTGAGAAATAAAATAAACCAATTTGCTATTTGTACAATCGATTGAAAATAAATCAATTTCAGTTCAATTTACACTTTATTTCATAGAATTTTTTTGTTTGTTTTCCTTTTTTTTTCTTGTTTTGTTTATCGAAAATCTAATGGCACTACAATTATTTTGCCCACAATTGCTCGCATGTTGTGAGTGTTGTATGTATTTTGTTGTTGATTTTTTTTTGTCCTTGTGTATAATTATGTTAGTTTCTATCAAATGTTTTTTGCTGTGTTTTGTGAGTTGCTTGTTTTTTTTTTAAATATTACTTTGTGTGTGTGTGTGCGTGTGTGTTTTCTGATGGCCTGTCTGTATGTGTGTGGTAATTGTTTTTCGTTTTTTTCGGGTAATTGCAATTCGTTTAATATATATATTTATTTATATATATTTATATATTCGCATGTATATATAGTTGTATATAAAAGAGCATTCTTTCGTTTAATTTAACGCCTATTCTCGTCTTCGTTTTTCATTTTTCATTTCTCATTTATTTTTGTTCTCCCTTTAAATGCAGTTATTGACCTGAACATTGTTTGTTGTTGTTGTTGTTGTTGTTGTTGTTGTTTGTCGATTAATTAATTAATTAATATTCCTTAATGCTTGCTCTATAATAAGTATGTATTTTATGTATTTAATGTTTTTTAATGTTTATGTATATATGTTTGCTTGCTTTATCTTTACTTTTCGTTAGCTGAATTTTCTTGGGTTTTCTTTTAAAATAGTTGCACAACTTTTGTATGGCTTCCTTTTTTCATTTTCATTTTCGTTTTCCTCTTCTTCCTTTCATTCCTTTTGCTATTTTCTATTTAATTTTCCATTTTCGTTATATGTATTGCTTGAGTTAAGAACTTTTCCATTT
Organism: Drosophila punjabiensis; assembly: GCA_008042585.1. Classification (NCBI taxonomy): domain Eukaryota; kingdom Metazoa; phylum Arthropoda; class Insecta; order Diptera; family Drosophilidae; genus Drosophila; species Drosophila punjabiensis. The sequence goes on along the minus strand of VNJR01002069.1, from coordinate 71,418 downwards.
CTTGTCTTTCTCTTCTTTTTAAAATGTAAAACTTTATTCCATTTGTGAAATGTTTTCTGTTTGACTTCTTCTCTTCTTCCTCCTTCTTCATCGCTTGTATTTTGGTGTTTTCCTTTTTTTTTGTTTTGTTTTTTGTTTGTTGGTTGCCTTGTGCTTTATGTTTGTTGTTGTTGTTTAGTTCCTTAGTTTGTTTGTTTTTTAGATTTCTGACGTCACAAAAATTTTTACGTACGTGTCGCTGTGGTTGTTGTTGTTGTTGTTGGTTCTCGCAACGGATTCTCGAAAACAATAAAAATCGAAATTTATTTTTGCTTATGCAGAAATACCCAAAGAAAAAAAAAATAGTGGACAATAAATAAAATTTTTAAAAACACACACACGCTTCTTATGAACAATTTATAAAAAAAAAAACTGGGTAGAAAAGCGAAAGAACGATCAATGGAAAGCCCCATTTAAATATATTGCAATTAACTCTATAAAAAATATATAAACTAATTAAAAACAATAAAATTTAAGGGCTCTCCCTTGATCGTACGCCCAGGAAAAAGGATACTTTACCCTTTATTGCAAGATAATTACTTTGAAGTATCATAAGGTGTCTCTTGAAACCAGTAAACATTTTGTTTTAAAATCAGAAAATAGTTTACTAGAACCAAAAAATTGAATTTCTTGAAAATTGGGTTCCTGGGCTTTAGTTTCTCTTCGCTTTTCAACCGATATATTTGGATGATATCTGGGACTTGGTGGGGTTCAAAGGCTACGGGGAAGAGGGTTGCTTTGCTTACAATCTGTCGTAAATAAATAGGCTTGGCGCTTACAAACTAAATCTCACTTAACTTAGGATTTAAAAATATACACGTATGAATATTAATATATATATAAAGTGGTCACAAAAAAGTATTCGTTATGGTTTTTAAACGTAGGGCATTATGTTTACTAAATACTATAATATATATAACAATAGGCAACAACACAGAGCAGAGAACTGATGTAGGTTTTGATGTATAATGTGTGTGTTTATATATTTACTGTGCACACACCGACAGTGGCAGTGGTCAAAATAATGATTTAAAAAGATCTAAAAGAATGTATATAAGGTTTATAGTGTAAATATTGCAACTTTTTTATATTTTCCATTATTTTCATAAACGATATTCAAGAAATTTTGTTTGTTTTAAAAAGGTAACTCAACTAAACAGTTGGGAATTCTAACGCACTGTTAGTTAACAGCACAAGTACCGTTATTTTGACCACTGTCACTCTGGCTTTCACAGCATTCTCTTCTTTTGTAGCATTTTAGCAGCATTTGCAGTTTGAATCAATCAGGGAGAGGTCGTTTTTGTGTGTGTTTTTACAATAATTATGTATATAATGATATATATACGCATGTGTGTTTGTTTCCTTGTTTGTGTGCGTGTTCGTTCGCAGGTGTGTGACAGAGACGGGGTGGAGAGGGGGACAGTTAGAGAGAGAGAGAGAGAGATAGAGACAGAGTACACGCGACTTAAGCTAAACATATAAAAAACAGGCAGGGGGCTTCTTCCAATGCTCCTCCTCGATGGTTCCAGTTTCGGTTCTGGTTATGTTTTCTACACCTTCATCTTCTATATATATATATATATATAGATATATATATATTTTAACCGCTATAGAATCCGCCACGTTCGCTTCCATTTCCCCTCAACGCGTCCGCCGCCTGGAGCTGCCATTTCTGCTGTTGCTGCTATCCTGGCGCGGATTGGACAATTCTTATGACGTCTCTAAAAATCATACCTTGAAGGTCTTCTCGCGGCGATCCCGCTGTTGCTGCTGCTGCAGCTGTTGTTGCTGTTGCTGCTGCTCCCGCGTATGATGCTCCCGCTGGTGGCTGCTGCTCCTGTTGTGGCCAGTCCCATTCGAGGCCTGCAGCATGGAGCTCATGGAGCCGGCGCTGCAGAGCGCCGTTGAGTTGATCTCGTCGCAGGCATAGCTGGCAATGCGATGATCGCTGCGGGAACGCTCGCGATCGTGGCTGCGATGATGATCCTGAGTACCAGCAGCAGCTGCTGCTCCTCCTCCTCCTCCATTTCCACCGTTCCGTTTGCTTGGCGCCGCCTGCTGCTGGGACCTGCGGTTGCCCAAACGCTTCAGCTCATAGTCCCTGGCATCGGCCACATCGAAGGTGGCCGCTCGCTGCTGGGTCTGTGGCTTGCCATGCTTCGAGCCGGCAGATGCCGCTGCAACTGCTGCTGCAGATCCTGTGCCTCCTTGCATCTCAAAAGCCTGCGGATAGTACTCATCGTACTCGTGCTCTTCGCACAGATTGGCATTGCAGGTGGCCTGCGCCTGCGCCTGAGCCTGAGCCTGAGCATGCTGCTGCTGCTGCTCCCTCTCCCGCTGCTCTCTCTCCCGATCCCGCTGGCGATGCTTCTTGGGTGGCAGGGGTATGGGCGCCTGGGACTGCGTCTGGGTCTGATTTTGTGTCGTCTGTGTGGCCGCCGCCGCGTGCAGCGATGTGGATGAGGCGCCGCGACGCACCACATCCACACCGCCGCCGCAGCAGGCGCATTCCTACAATTCCGTCACCGAATACAGATCGCTATGGTTGCTCATGCCAGCCGTGGCTGTGGCAGCGCCACGTTCACCCCTCTTCAGGGATCTGTAGAATAGCGCCTGCTGCTGCTGTTGCTGTTGCTCTAACAGCAGTTGTTGCTGCTGCTTGGAGGAGAAGTTGTTGTTGTGCTGCCGCTGGTAGAATGCCTGCTGCTGGGCCGCCGCTTGCTGCTGCTGCTGCTGCTGTTGCTGTTGCTGGTGGTAGCTGCTGTCGTAGGAGTGCTGCTTCTTCATGCTGCTGGTTATCAGCTGGCTGGGATATTGCTGCTGCTGCTGCTGCTCAATGTAGCTGCGGGCATTGTCCAGGGTCTCTGCCCGTCGGGGTCGCTCTCTCTCGCGCTCCCTCTCCCGCTCCTGCTGCTGCTGCTGCTGCTGCCTCAAACTGACCGACTTGGGCGGCAGTGTTTGCATATGGTTGGCATTGCTGCTGTCCCCGCCCCGATTACTATTTTTGTGCCTATTCTTGGGCGGCAGCGACGGCGGCTGCTGCTGCTGCTGCTGCTGTTGCTGCGACACTGTCACAGTCTGCAGCTTTTGCGTTTGGGGTCGCTGCAGGGAGCGATACTGGCCCAGGCTGGCGGCGCACAGCGGCTGAGCGGAGATCTTTGAGTTCTGATTCGTGGGTATTTCGGGCAGCGGCTGGTTCACTATGGAGGCGGGATTCAGGGAACGCTGCTGCACACGCGGAGCTGCTGTGGGCAGGACATCGCTACTCTCGATACTGTACACAGCCGATGGTGGCAGTATGTGGGTGGTTGGTGGATGCAACTCCCGCTGTTGCTGCTGCTCCCGCTCTCGCTCCCTTTCCCTCTCCCTTTCCCGTTCCCGTTCCCTTTCCCGTTCCCGTTCTCGCTCTCGCTCCCTCTGCTGCTGCAGGGCCAACAGCTGCTGCTGTTGTTGCTGCTGCAGGGCCAATAGTTGCTGCTGCTGCTGCTGCTCCTTGGCATATGAGCTGCCCACGCCCGTGGTGCCGGGTATCTCAGTAAATGTATTCACTATCTTTGGTTTTGGTGGCGGCGGAGGCGCCGGCTGGGGCGGAGCAGGTGGCACCATCTGCTGTTGTTGCTGTTGGAGTTGCAGCTGCTGTTGCTGGAGTTGCTGTTGCAGTTGTTGCTGCTGCTGCTGCTGTTGTTGCTGGAGCTGCAACTGCTGCTGCTGTTGCTGTAACTGCTGCTGTTGCTGCTGCTGCTGGATGAGGAACTCCTGGGGTATGCAGTCCGGCTGCTGGCAGTAATCCTTCGAAACAGTGGCTATCGATGGCGTTTTGGCGCTCCTCAAGTTGGGTGAATGAACAGCCGGCGCTACCATAGCTGGCGATTGTGCGGCACTGACTGCAGAGACACCCTTCAAGGAGCCACCGTAGCGACCGACATGACGCAGAGTGGCGCACTTGTTGGCCGTCGAGGAGACGCCACCAGCAGCGGATATGATGTTCAGATTATTATTCTGGCCACGCACCGCCTTAGGACCGATGCTAATGTACTTGGGATCGAAGCGATTGAAACTGTTGTTGGTCACATCCCGGGGATCGCGATCATCCACGAAATCGCCGCCATCGAGGCCATTGCCTGTGGAACGGCATATGCCGGCATTGGAAGTCTGGGCCGAGAGCACCGACCGTATGGAGCTGCCCGTCGAGCGGGGCAGTGTGGCCGATGCAAAGATGTTCTTCAGTGTGCTCTGGTTCTGATTGATTAGGCTGCTATGATGCTGCTGCTGCTGCTGCTGGAGGTGCAGCTGCTGCTGCTGCTGCTGCTGTGCTGTGTTGCTGCTACTGCCTGCATGGGAGCTGCAGGCAAGCGAATCTCAGTAGAAGTCGTTAGACTCGAGCGTCTTACACTGCTTGCTGAGCGTCGCATATTTTCCATTGTTCGGTCCCGGCAAATATGATGCCGATTGCTGATGATGGGACGGCAGGCGGCCCAAAGTATGGTGACCGGACCTGCAAGCATAAAGATGATAGTAATTAGTAGAGTTTAAAAAAAAGGTATAAGGCGTGTGAGGTTTAGTTAGCACCTGCCTCTATGGGTTAAGCCAAACTACCTACATTTGGTTATGTTAATTGCCTATTCTATGAGTTTTCAAGAAGTTAAACAAGCTAAACCGAAGCTTGTAAGGAAATTGATGTTATCACTTTGTTTTTTTTTTTTTATTTTGAAACAACAAGGTTTTTAGTTACAATTTTGAAACTTGAAACAACTTAAGACGCAGCTAGACACACCTAAAAGATATTTTTAAAGTTTAAAACTTTATGAAACAGAATACTAAACCTATTATTATTTAAAAAATTTAGCTTAAAAGCAGAATCTCTTTACTTATTATCTCTAAGCTTGGAATAAACGTATATCGAAGGGAAATTTTCGGATTTTATATCGATAAAAATATCGTTTTATAATATCATATTGAAAATAAAGTTAACTTTCAAATATTGAAACTTTAAATATTATTCAAAAATATGGGAAAAATGTGTTTGAACTTAATTGGTTTTATATATCAAACATAATATCGATAAACCGCATCAAACATATTATCGATATATCAATATTTTCTATACTCCACACTCTAAACCTTAAGAGAAAATCATCTAGCATCCTTAAAAAAATCTTCTACTCCTAAGAGAGCCACAAAAAACATATTTTATCAAGAAAAAAATCTAGTATGATTTAGTTTAAAGATTAGTTAAGTTAAGATTAAGTTATTATCATTTCGTCTTCATCATCTGCATGGAGGGTGGGGGTATTAGTAAGGTGCATAAGGTTGTATGTTTTAAGTTTTAGTTCAAGTTTTTGGTGGGGGTCAGGGTCAGGGTCTGGGTCGGGGCTGTCGTTGTTTGTGTAAATTGTATGTGTTCATTTGTTGTGCGTGTGTGTGTATGCTGGTGTTCTCTGTCTTTGTGTGTGTCTTCTCATGCAGGTGGAAGGAGCAACGACAAACGACAAGTATATATAAATATATATATAATCAAATCAAAAGTTTTAACTAAAACAAAAACGACAACGTTAAACAAAGAAGCCTGAATTATAATAAATATAGACTAGGAGCCCGCTACTCAATTTTGAGATTTGAACCTTTGCTAGAAGGAGAATCTTTGAAGAATGAGAAACTTTTATGAATATAAAATTCTAATTAATAGTTATCTCTGAAGAATTGCAATCTCTGAATATAATTTCTATTTTATAATCGATTTCTTATTCGCAGAAAGCTAAGTAAATAATAAGAGTGTATAACTATTGTTTTGCTAATTCAAACATTTTATTATTAAGTCTGAGAAAATTATTTTTTAACAATTCTCCAATTCACCAATACATCAAATAAGTAAATTGGCCAATTCGAGCACTTTGTTCTTAAGTCCAACAGTTTTTTCAACAATTCATACACCAAAAAGTAAACAGACATAAAAGGGCTTATCGCAGTCTTGTTGTTGAAACATTGTAGAAACCCCCGAGACTTGAAAATCGGACAAACTATTCCACAATCTCCAAAGCAGCGGGCTCGAACGTTTGGGGACGGAAAAGAAAAGGAATCGGCAGGGGAACTTAGCAGGATAATAAGGGGGCTGCGGTGTCTTTGGGGGGGGGAAAGGGTTTGTGGGGAAGGGAATGTACAAATCAAATGAAATCAAAGTTCATGCCTTGTGCCATGCACCAAATCGTAGCCGGGCGGCGGCGATGGCGATCGCTGGCCACCCACCGCCGCACCTGCCGCGGAGTTAGTTCTATATTGCTGTGTGTTGTTGCTGTTGTAGTGGTTGCTGTGGTTGTTGTAGTGGTGGTTGTTGCTGTACAGGTGGTGTTGTTGTTGTTGTAGTTGTTGTGGTGGTGGCAGGTGACTGTTGTAACCGATGCCGTGCAGTTGTTGGTTGAGGTGGTTGTAAGTGGCGGTGGATGAGGTGGTGTGGCTTGATTGAGATGAAGGTGATGCCACCAACCCTTGTCTCAGCCCGGCCGTTCCATTGCGGTACGCTCCCACGCCGTTATGATGCCCATTGGCGCCTCCACCGCCGCCTCCTCCACTGCCAGAACCAGGCAGTGTGCCAGATCCTCCGCCGCCGACACCGCCAGCAGCCTGCTGATGATGCAACAGCGTTCGATTGATTGTCCCCGTGCTCATGGGTGCTGTGGGCGAGATGCTGGCACTTGGTGCATTCGAGGCGGGGAACAGAGGCGCCGTCTCCGATTTGTCAGCATCCAATGGGGGCCTAAAGTAAACAATAGATGTTACATCAAGAGAGGACGACTCCTTTTTCCGTTAGTTTCCATACCTCTTGCTCAGATAGATCCAGGCATGCGAGTCGGCATACACCAGGATCGTGAGCAGAAAGGATGTGAGCAGACCGGCCACCATCATAAGGCTCAGGCCCAGCAGACCGCCGCCGCAAAGGCCACGCAGTGCCTCCTCGTAATGCCGATCGATGGCCCGTCGGTCCAGGGTGGCCGATAGTGTCGTCAGATTGCGTAGCGTCTGCTGCAAATCATTATCCATGGCCGTCAATGTCCGCTGGATGTCGATGTGCGGATAAGTTTCCTGGCTCAGGCTGCAAGCAAAGAAAATATATATAGAATCGAACGATAGATAGTTTTCTCTGTATAAATAAACAAACTCTTTAAATAAACTTTGGGCAAAAGCTATTCCCTCTTTACTTTTTCTATTTTTGATCAAGGTATTTCATCCACTCACCGGGTCATTTGCTCCACACTCTCCCTGGCCCGATCTACCAGATCCCGGGACTCGTTTAGGCGTAAAATAAATCGATTGCGCGGCGTTCCGCAGTTGAGGAAGTCCACATAGGGACTCCGCTGTAAATTACAGTTTCATTTATAGTACAAAGTCGACCTCTGAGGAGGAGAAGGAGAAGGGGCATCGGCCACTCACCATGCCCACTTGGCGGCACATGTAGTCATGCGGTCGCATACAAAAGTCACCGGCAGCCACGCTGGATGCCAGATAAATGCCAGTCAGCAGCCAGCAGATGATGATGCAAAACAGACCCGAAACGCTAAAGAAGATCAAAGTGCAGCGCGATCTTCTGGCCACTCCAATCACCAGGACCGTGCACAGCAGCAAGAGCATCGTGAGGAAGGCCAAGGTGGCGGGCCATCGAATTGATTCATAGAATTCACCAAGCTAAAAAGAGGCAAATAATGGTTGATAAGGATCGGTGGTATCGGTAGTTGGAGGATCTCTAGAAGCAAGCTCACCTGCAGCAGTCCCATCAGCGAGGTGTCGTTTTCGGTGCCCTTGGCCTTCATGAAATAGTGGACCATGCTATCCAGCGAGGCCACCGCCCGCGAGGTGTTCTCCGTGACCAGGCGCGACGTCTCGATGAGCAGCATGACCACCGTCTGGTTATATTGTGGCTTCTCCACCTGCTGGTCCACATTGTGCCCGTTCATCCGCGTCTCCAAATCGTGCTTAATGCTCTCCGTCTGGAAAATACAAAACACGGAGAGAAATTTATAGAATTTATTCAAATCTGATTTAAAGTTAAGTACTTATTTGTCAAGTAAAAGATGCTTGCAATTAAACACTTTCTTTAAGTGAAATGCGTTAAAAACTCTTACAACGCATGCACTCGTTACTAATCACTCGTTGCTCGTTACTAATTACTCGTTACTAGTTGATTTTTGTTTCTTAGGTCTTCCGATTTACTTGGTCTACTTACTAGTTGTAAAATTACATTTTTTAGTTTCTCTATTTTGGCTTTTAGTAACTAGTTTGTAGCTTTACTCGTTTTACTTCACACTCGTTACTCGTTACTCGTTCTTTGTTCCTAAATTAAAATTTCTGGTTTCTAGTCTTTTTTCTTGTTTCTGGATTCCTGTTGTTTGTTTCTCGCTTCAAGTTACTAGCAACTAACTACTAATTGCTGGTTACTAGTTAATCTTTAGCATTTACTAGTTACTAGTTTCTAGCAATTTGTTTTTAGTTTTTAGTTAACAATTACTAGATATTATTTACTTACAACCTATTACCAGTTACGTAGTTTGTTGCTTTTTGATTTTAGGTACAATGATGATGCAAGCTACTACAAAGTTACTAGTTCCTTTTTACTAGTTACTTTTTTTTACTAGTTAATAGTCAAAGCTCATTAATTTCTTCCTGTGCACAACATGCAACTTGAGTCGAGTGCAGGCCCCCAAAAAGGTGAAAGCAGTTCAAAAGTTAATGACCAAAAATGGGCGTGGGGTGTGGGGCGTGAAGGGATTTCGCCTACAACCTCCTCCCTCCACAGCCTGGAACAAAGGCATGGTAAAAGGAAAGGAAAGAGAAAAATAGTTTCTATCGTAATACTTTTGCTTCCGCACTTGGTCTGGGGTTGGGTCAGGCTTCTTTTTTTCATATATATTTTGGGTGGGGTTGCTCCTCGGGTTCAAGGGATGGCACGCACATCGTCTGCCACGCCCCCTTCGTTTCGTTTCGTTCCGTTTGAAGGAGAAGAAGCAGCCCCTCCTTTGTGAGCGGGGATAATTAATAGCGTTTTACTCAAGAGTCGAGCAATGCCAGCCATCTGTTTGGCCCTCTTCTTTGTCCTCGTCCTCGTCCTCGCTGTCGCTGTCGTCGTCGCTGTTGTCCTGGTCCGTAGTCTACCTTTGATGCTGCCTCCCTTAACCTTTTGCCTTATCGGCGCTTTGCTCCCGTCTCTGTCTTCGCCTTTCGCTCTCTCTCTTTCCATCTCTCTTTCTCTGTGTGTGCTGACAAAGTTTATGAATAGCAAAAGCTTTGGCCAGGAGTCTCTTCATCCTTGTCCTCGTCCTTATCCCCGCTCTCCCACGTGACTGCCGCCACGTAACTGTCAACACACAGCAGCCAGCTTTTAGGTTGATTATAATGAACAGAAGGAGCGAACACGGGCGGCGGCTGCGGACGCGGAGGTGGACTAGGACGTGGGGCGGCCAAATGGGTTGAATGGGGAATATTGCACAAGTTTATGAAAGCCAAGAACTAGAGGCAAACCAAGGCAAACCACGGCAGGGCAGCGAGTAACTAAGCGGTAACTAAGCCCAGTTAAAGATTCCACTTCAGACTCCCCTCATTCGCGTGTTCAGAAATGGCTATAGATATGTCTCTACATACATATATGTACATAAGTCTGTATGTGAGACATCAGTGTGTTTCATAATTTATTAGAGACACACACACAAATAGGTTTCCTTAAACGGAGACTGACCAAAAATTTGCAAATCAAATTAGCATTTGGCGAATCAATTATGAATTGTATTTTTCAACTATATCTACCTCAGTATTATGGCATTGAAAATAAAGTTAAGGAATTATTTAAATGCACATAACATAAGTCACAAAATCGGTAACAAAAAGTTATGTAAGAAAGAAAGAAATAATATAAAAACAATATAAAGTCAAATAACTTAAATAGAGGAGTTTAAGCTTAAAACTTCTCCCTTTTTTAGTTTGAATAATATGTGATTTATTACTTCAATATAGTCCAAAAGGAAATTAAAAAAGAAAGCCCGTCGCAAAAACTCTCTCGTTCGCTACTAAACGTGGTTGCAACAGAGAGGAAGAGAGAGAGCGAGAGAGATCTTGGCGAAAAGCAAGCAGCATCAAGAGAGCCAAGAGAGCGAAAACTGTTCTCGCTCTCAAAAACAAAAAGTTACACAAGATTCCCGAACTGAGACATTCTCTCGATTCCGTTTTACTAGAAATTTGATTATAAAAGCTACCTACAAACTTTAGTATCGAGCAAGTAATTAGAATATAAATATTTCTTATACATCCCTTAAGAAGTTTTTCAAGTTTAGTTTTATATTTAAATTATTTTCCACCAACAGACATATATATATAACTAATATTTTCAACCCCATAAGAACTCTCTTAATCAAATAACTCACCTGTCGTTTCAGGGTTAGCACCAGACCCTCAACATTCTTTCCCGAACCAAATGCCTGCAACAGGCCATTGTGGAAGTCATCGTTGCCATACAAGCCTGCAAATATATAGAGCAAGATCAGGTCTTTAGTGAGTGGGTCATCATCGGGCGGAGATCAAAGAGCCAAGTATACATATATATGTGCACATATATTATGAGAAAGAGATCGGGGCGGGTTGGAGATCATTTGCGGCAGGTCAGTGATGTAATGCGACACACATTTCGTATTTCTGATTCAATTAAGCCCTCTCTCTCTGTACGCGGCTAATTAAATTATTATTTCATCGTTTGTGTCGCCGCCGCCGTCGCTGCCATCGCTTCCACTTCCAATTCCATGCCGGGATGACGCACTGGCGGTCAAGCCGCCAAACCTCCAGCTTTTGGCTCCACTTCTTGGCTTGCGACTTTACATACGTGACCAGCCACCGCCGTGGCGGCGTTCCATCGGCGATAAGTCGCAGTGGCAGTCTGGCTAATTGCCAGCAGCAAACCGCCAACACGCGATGCACACACTGTTTTGCCCACAAAAAAGGGACTTGTACGTGCTTTGGCAACACACTGCCACTGCCACTGCCACTGCACTTCCACTTCGATCCGTTGCAGTTCAACGTCCTAATCCACGCCACTGCTGGGGGAATTCTGGGAACAGGAGGTGGGACACACTCACCTAATCCAATGGCCGCACAGGTCATCAGCGTGATGATGACCAGCGAACAGCTCTGGCATCGTTGGGCACTGGGCTTCCTCTGGCGGCGATCACAGCAGCGGGTCAGCAAGTAGAGGAGCAGGCCCAGCAGCGAGACGATGAGCAGGCCGGCGGGAATGGATGCCAGGATGCCAAGACTCTGTAAAGGGGAAGAGAAATTAAGAGTTTAAAAGGAGTTTTTAATGTTAAGGAATAAAAAAGGAAGGTTTCCCTATTTAAAATTACATCTAGAGATTTGAAAACGCTTTTAAAAGCGCCTTAAAGTATGCAATAACATGCTAAAGGTACGAAATTCAGTAAGTTAATGTTTTCTAGCAAACTTTTAAACGTCTTTTTAAGGGATTTTAAAACCTGTAGATAATATTGTAAGACCTCCGTTTTAAACAAACTATAAATCTCAGCTTTTTATCAATACTCTTACATTACTTAGGGAAAACTATAGGAAAAGTCTTAACAAGTATCAACACTTTCTTAAACTAATGTTTCTACAATAAACAAACAAATCTAAACTTGGCTTAATTTATAATAGAATTTATTTAAAATCCATTCCAAGTCAATGACCTTTCAGTTATAAATTATTTTTTAAATTTCTCCTTAAAGATTTCACTTTATTTTTTCAAAAAGAAAATCCCTTGAAATTAGTTAAAAACCACTTACAAATATTATTTTATTAAGTCTTAAATTATAACCCAGTCAATCCAAGGAATACAAGCAAGTCGCCAAGATAAAATGCATAAACTTTTCTTGTTAATAACAATCAATGTTCAGCAAGAAGATATTGCAATCATTGCAATCAGAAATTGTTTATTTAAATTTCCATAAACGAATGATTTAATTGATATTGACATTGAGAGAGTGAGAGTGAGAGAGAGCGAGAGAGCGGGAGAAGTTTTCAATTAAATTACTTGCAATATTGTTACAACTATCAAAAGTCCACGAAAGAAATCAATAATCCAATTGCAGGACGAAACCCTTCTGTATTATGTGGAAAATGTTAATTAAAAACTATATATTTTCGTAAATGTGAAAGGGAATTTCTTGCTGAAGCTCTAAATAAAAATCAGTTACGCTGAATACTATACTCTCTCTCTCTATGGCATCAAAGCGCTCCTTGTCCAGGGACATTGGCAAAACTTTTAATTGAATAACTTGCAACTCGATGCCTTTGTTGGTGGCACTGCCACTGCCACTGCCACTGGCACTGGCACTGCAATTTGTTGTTAGTTGGCTTCGCAGTTGAGTGTCCTTTGCAAAGTTAATTTCTTTTTTGTCCAGCTCCAGCCCCGGCTCTGTGTCCGTGTACAAAATTGAATTGAATTGGCCAGGAGCAGGAGCCATAGACACCAAAAAATAACTTGGCTTGACGGTAATTTCATTGCCTGTCATTAAAAAACACAAAAAGAAGAAGACGAAAAAAAAAATAAAGGAGAAAGGAAACACGTTATGTTCGCGGCAAGTGTGTGTGGTGTGTGGAGTGTCGAATTACCAGGCCAGGATATTGGATACCATTGGATAAATGGCAGGGATGCCAGGGAACACCCACTACTGGCACACACAACACACACACTTAATTCTAATGAATGGCAAATGAGTCAGAAGCAGAGCTACGAAGAGTCTCCCGGCTCCCTGCTCCCTGCTCCCTGCTCCCCATCATCCGGAGCCACTTGAGACGTCCATTCCAGTCGAGTTGAGACGAGTCGAGTCGCGTCGAGTTCCAGAGTCAGTTTCGGTTTCTGATTCGGTTTTCGGGATTTCAGACTCCATTCAGGGGGCTAAAAATGTGGTCTCCAAGTGGAGGAGCAGCAAAAGCAATAAAAATTAAACAGAGCAAGTGCACCAATCCAATTCAAAGCAGCGATGCAGCAGCAGGGGATCCCTTTAGGTTTTGCTTCAAATCATTCCCACTCGAAGACTTGTTTATTTCTTGATTTTTAAGTATCAATTATTAAGAAACTAAGAATTCTTTTAATACTTGTACTTTCCTCTACTTTCCAACTTTTACAATTCCTTTCGCAAATCCTTTTCCTCCCCTCCTCGAAGGTAACTCAATAATCAATGTAACCATCACAGATAACACCCATAATTGAACTAGTTCGAGGCAATTTGCACCAATTCCCTGCTGTCAATCAGCGTTCAATCGGAATCGGAATTGGAATCGACACCGGACACACCATCACATGGATATATATATCTATATATATGTACAGAACAAGTTGCCGGGCACATCCTCTTGCGAATAGACCTCCCATCCGGAGGTGGCGGTACGCTTTTGCCTTTTGCCTTTCTCCTCGACTCGTATTTATTATTTATTGCACTTGTTCCATGTAAATAATCATTAAAACTAGTTACAGTTGCTGCTGCTGTTGTTGTTGGTGTAGTTGTTGTTGGTGTAGTTGTTATTGTTGGTGTAGCTGTTGTTGTTGTTTGTGCCTCGGCACTTTGCGTGTCCTCGCAGTTGAATGACACTTGAGAAATGGCCCCAACAACAGCACCCCCCCTTATGGAGCCACCTTTTCCTTTTTTTTATGTTACACTTTTAAAAAGGAAAGTAGTTCGATTTCAAGTGTTTGTGAGGCATGGTTATAATGCTCTTAATTTTTATAGCATAGATTGTGTAGTCATTAGAATGAAATAGGGTTTATAAAAGTATTTAAGAGACTTGGTGGGAATGTAAAAGCGGTTTATGCTCTTTCGTGGACCTCTTGTTTTGTGCGTTTGGTAGCGAACGGGAGAGTTTTTTGTTTAATTTTACTCTGAGAACTCTCTATAAAAACTCTCTTTAAAAGTAACTGAGGAAGGACAAGCATTCAAAGCAGATAGCAGTTTACGATCTTTTAGGACTGATGGCTTTTTGTAAAGAGCTGATACACGTTCGGTAGCGAACGAGAGAGAGTTTTTTCTGCTTAGCTTAGAATGTACAAACGCTCTTTAAAAGTAACTGGAAATGAACAACATTCAACATATTTATATTGCATAAAATTAAAAATTAATTTGGTAAGTTAAACAAGTTATGCAAATGATAATTTAATAATCAAAGTAAGCATATCACTTATTTTCTTTCTGTGGACAAAAATCTAAAGTGTGCGCTTCTAGTTTTTCCCCGTCATTTTCCGTCGTCCTTCTGGGCCATGCAATCTGCAAAATGAAGCGAAAATGTTCCTAACAAGCACAAATACACACACCAAAACACACACACAACCCCGCCGTAGTTGAAATCCCCCCCTTTAGTCAACTTTCAACCCCCTTTTGGGGAAATGCGGCGCTAAAAATGGCAAAAATTACGCGCGCTGCCTCCGATGCCGTTCAAATTGAATTAAATCAAAGCAAATTGCCAACAACAACAAATAACCTTGAAGCTGTTCAAGTAAACCCACATCCCTCCCTTCTCCTCCCTTTTGGCATCCTCCATTTAATTGAGAATTTCCCCCAACCCGCCCCCTGCGAGCGAGTGTGTGTGTGTGCCGTGTGTCTCCATGGAAAGTGTGAAAATTGCCACGAAAGAGGTGGTAACAGGAGAAGGGGCTAATTGGAAACTATATCACGAGAGATTCCCCATGATATAGACGAATATATATACATATATATGTATGTGTTATATGTGCAAATATCTACGGGATGCAAACAGAGCCGCAATTAACACCAGAAAGAACAAGATCAGAACTATACAAGATTCAATATAAACACTAAAGAAGTTTTAAATTTGAGGGTAAATCGAAAAACCCTAGGGAATAAGTTTAAGGAAATTCTAGGGAGCTTAAAAGAAGGCTAAATATAAAACATTTTAAAGATATTTTCCTTAAAATATTTACTAAATAAATTTAACAAGATATTTTAGGAAAATAAACTTTAAGAGGAAGTCGAAAAACACCAAAGAATAACTTTAAAGAAATTCTAGGGAACTCAAGAAAAGGCTTAAAATGAAGCAATTTAAAAATCTTTTCCCTGGAATATTTTTAATTAAAATTAACAAGAAATTTTAGGAATATCAACTAAAACTTTAAGAGGAATGGAATAACTTCAGGGAGTAACTTTAAAGATTTTCTAGGGCACTCAAAAAAAGGCTAGATATGAATCATTTTAAAGATCTTTTCGTGGAAATATATTTATTAAGTAAATCTAAAGAATATAAGCAATATACTTAAGAATAATATTTTTCGACGAGTTTTATGATTCAGAAAACATGAGTCAAGAAGCTCATATCTGCAAAAAAATACATTCTCCCCAGTTTACTGCAGTGCAAAAAGATTATTTACTTTTATTACAAAATTTCTTAGAAATGAAATGCAGCTGAACGGACAAATTTATAAAATTAACTAAATAAAAAAATATATAAATATAGTTAAGAACATTTTAGGGAAAGCTGAAATCAGTTTATGATTAATCAAAATGTTAAATTCACTTGAAATTCATTTTAAAGTGTGTTTTCTAAAATAATATTAAATCTTTTAAACTGCTTTCTTTCCAAATTATTAATTTTTAATTAGATATGATTTTCCCTCCTCTGATCGAGTTTTCTCTCTCTTTATTTTTTGCGTGGGTAGACGAGACTATTTTCCGCTCTTGCACAGTTTCCCTCGGGTCTCTCTAGAATGCTTATTGATGGAAAACCAGTTTTTCCAACTCTCCCCAACTTCCTGTCTCCGATCCCCGATATTCATATAGACAACAGTTACACACACTCGTAATAAATGCATAAATATGAGGCGATTTAAGTTGGGGAGACCGACACACAGACAGATAGATAGAGCCGTCGTTTCCGCTTTGTCACTTCGCCACGGGTCTCCTCAGTATGTAGATTCCATATTCTCTATTCCCCTCCCAATCGTTCAATCCCTTTCCAAGTGCAGTTCCACAGTTCCACACCCAATCTTTGTGGCGATAAGGAAGGGCCATAAGGGCAAAAAAAACATCCAAAGATTGTGTGGACGTACCGAACGAACCGAGCAGAGTCAAGGTTACCTTGGGGTTTCTTTAGATAGGGAGAGAAAAAAAACAAAAACAAAAAATGCAAAAGTCTCCTTTGGATTTAGAGGGAACTTTGTTCCTTACTATCATATATACAGAGAGCGAATAATTATATAGAAGAGAAAGAATAATAATAACAGAGAGCAAATTATTAATTATATTATAATAATTAGTCTTCAAGTCTTTACTAAGAACTATCTTGAATTATAAGTTTCAATGAAAAACAATATATAATGGATCTTAATATTGTATATATTAAAATTCCAGGCACAAACTTTGATATTTATAAACAATAAATTCATACTGATTAGTACTCTTTGACAAGCCAATAGACTAAGATCTCTAAGAGATCTTAAGTTCCGAATTATAGGAAATAAATGTAGCAAAAATGCTTACACATTCTGGATATTTTTCTGCATTTTTTTCAAAGTGCAGACGACACAGGAAACCAATCCGACACAGACCAAACATAAAACCCCGAGCCAAGAATCGTGTGGAGTTCAGCCCGTGTCTCCCCTTAATAAATACAACAAAAATCACATATAACATATGTATATATAAACATATCGGAAGGAGAGCTAGGAGAACTGAGGAAGTAGAAAAGGGGCGTGAAGTTGACGTGGCATAATTTCATATGCTAATCCAGTGGCGTTGTTCCGTGATGAATTTCCAATGTGGAGCGACGACGATCACCGCCGCCGACTGCAATTGGAGGAAAACTATGGCTCCGACTCAGACTGCTGACTGAAAATCCAATTACAATCAGCTGCTGCTGCTGCTGGAGAGTTCGGGATCATTAACTCGGCTCGAAACTGAATGGGAATCGCTTTCTGGCTAATTCATTAAAAGCTGAAACTGGCTTGTTGGCCAAGAAATCCGAGAGGGCCCACGCAAAACTTTCACACCACATGGACCAAAGGGGAAGGAGAATCCCCAGCCAGAATCCAAATAAACCACAAAACAAAAGATGCTGAGAAAGAAAAAATAAAAGAGAGAAATCCCGAGTAGATTTCTGTGTAGCTGCTGCGGTAAATAAGGTGGGTGGATATATTATCCATAAAATAAAAATAAAACCAAAACACTGGGAAACTAAACAAAGACCAGAAATACCGAAATTAGCCTTAGTTTTTGAACTTGAACTTACTACACTTCCATATTCTTATAATTACTTAAAAAACATGTCTCAAAATGCCCGATTATGGTGTCATTACTCGTCTGGGTATATACATATATCTGTGACGATATCAGTTAGGAATGCAAGTTTGTAACCAATAGTTGGATATGAAGTCACTCGGTAAGTTAACTAGTTAATCTTTATACAAAAAAAAAACGTTATGAAATGCACACTTTTAATAAATAATATATTCTATGCTTGTACAAACATGCATGTGCATGCAGGCAGATGTTGGACAGAGAAAGGTACTAAAAGCATTGTCAAAGATTTCAATCCATAAAATCTTTGATGACGACAAAGACAGACAAGTGCCAAAGATTTAATGACAGAAGCAGATGTTGTTTAGGATCAGTATCTTTGTCTATTATTATCACTGACAGATATGCTTTAAGTTTAAATATTTTTTTACTAGTTTAAAATTAAGGTAATTCCCTTGTTATAAATTCTTTTACAGATTTCTTCCTACTTTCCCCCAATGAATATATATATTTCAGTTAATAACCCTTTCTACCCACAGCACAGCACAGAAGATGATGGCTTTTATGATATGAATAGTTCCATATATATGTATTTACCACTCAACCGCATTTCGTTTCGTGGACTACTTACTCTTTCCATTTATATTCTGAATTCATTTTCGATTTCGATGGCTCGCTGGGTGGTCCGTCCCTCAGCCTCGGCTGGAACTTGGTCAGCACATCATCTTCTTCGGAGCTTCTTCTTCGAGGGGTAAACAAAGCGGAATCAAAGCGCAGACAAATAAACACCGAGCATGATGAGAGCACATGAAGGGGGGCAGGACAACACACACACATTCCATTCCGGACGTTCCCAAGTGCAGTGTGCGACTTTATGACGGGGAAACCAACATCCCGAAAGATACAGATACAAAACAATCTGTAAGTGGGCACACACACACACACACAGACACATCTGGCAAATGTGAGGGCAGCTGTCTGTCTGTCTGTCTGCCTGTCTGGGAGTGGGAATAACAATCGAAATGGGAATGGAAATTGTACCGAAGAATGAGAATCGGAGGAATCTGGTCCTGTTTTTCCTTCGTTTTGTGTTATTCCAACAGCAGACGGAGATGGAGATGGAGACGGGGAATGACCCAATCACAGACAGATTGCAGTTGGCATAACATAACCCACAACCAAGTTCCTCACATCCCAAGAGCTGTGTGTGCCGTGAAAGTGTTGACGCAGCAGTCACAAAAGGTTGACACAATCCGCCCGAGATACTCGAAATGCAGATATACTATATGTATGTATATTGTACCATATATACGCCTGGATGTCTGTGCAATCTGCATAAAATGCTGGCTAAATATAGAGCAATCTGGGAAGTAAGCCCAACAGAACCGAATCGGGGGAGCATGAGCCTGAGAGCGGATGATGTTGGGGTTTGCCATGAATACAGTAATGCAGCAAGAGATTGAGTACGGTTTTTTCTCTGTACTTTTATCATTTGGCAAATGGAAAAGTTGAAAGATTGCATGCATTTCTTAAGAGAAAAAAAAGCAAAGTTAGCTTGACTTTCCTACAAGTCGAAGAAGATTTATTTAAAGTCTACATATATTGTTTCTTGGGGGAATAAAGTCGGCTTATCAAGCAAAAAAAACTTGTAGAATTGGGTCTCAAAAGTGCATTATAATATAGCTCGTGCTCAAGTCTCATCATTTCTTCCGTTTTCAAGTCCCAGGCCGCGTTTAATTTTAGCCCAATCTATGGTTTCATCTGCCCGATGCGGGTCCCTCACCCTATATACCTATATTTTTCCCAACACCCCTTCTTCTTTATAGTCCCAATCCCAGGGCACCCGCACTATATAATATATATATACATATATATAGATAGAGATGGGGTTGTGTCTTCTCTCTCTCTGCTGTGCTGTGCTGTCATTGTCCACGTCCGCCATGAGCTGAAGGTTGAATTGATCATAGTCATCGCCATAGCCAGCGTCATCGAGCGAGCGCTGTAATCAATGCACTGAGTGGTGCTGCCAGGATTGGGCTTGAAAGGTTTGGAGGATTCCCCCCAGGGATAGATTGGCTGGGCGTCGATAAGAACTCAGCTGAAGGACCTGCCGCCAAACAATTGGCTCGAGTGTTTATCGCATTCCAAAGCGTAGCCCAAAAGTGATGCAAGTCAGGCGGCTGGCTGTCCTCCTTTCGCTTTGACAGCTGAAGCTAAAAAATAAAAGCTAAACCCGGCGCGACCCCAAAGCCAAAGCCCTTCTTTTCCATCAATTAGCCAGCATTTCACTTGAAGAAAATAATGCCGTTTTCTTGGGCAGATAAAGATTAAAATATTTGAGGATCAAGAAGATCTTGAAAGACATATTTTTTAATAATATCAATCAGTGAATTATCACATTGAACTGTTTTAATATCATTTTAAAGTAGATTATCTGAAGATTTTTTATTATAGTACTTTTATATAATTAAGCTCACTGAAATTCCTAATCTTTATATAATATTATTGCAGCTTTAACTTTAGTTTATACCAAAAACCTTTTTAGTATTCATTGCTGACCTTTCTCAGCATTTTGTTATACAATTATTTTGTAACTTGGGAGTTATAGCGCTAATACAGTCAGCAAGTAACTTAATAGTTATACACTATCTTTATAGATATAATATCGTTAAAGATATATCATTCTTGATAAAATCTCATTTAAGATCCCTGATTTAAAATATATTAATTCAAAGGAATTATAGTGCCAAAAGATTCTTTCTGTTACTTGGGAAATATAGTGTCATTATAGTCAGCAAATGGATTTAAAGTTATATAGCATCTTTATAGCTTTCTTTTAATAATTAAGGGGATTAAAATATATTTAAATATACATTTTCTCATTAAATCTCATTAAAGTTAAGTTTCAGGGGATTTCCCTACTAATTTTTCGGAAAGTGCACGGCATCTAACTTTTGCTGACGCGCGTAAAAACTACGCCCCGAAAACCAGGAGACCCGATCTCCTCCCTACCCCCCCATTCCTTTTCCCGAAGCTTTGGTGCTGCAGCCTGACCTACATCCAAGTCCACGTCCAAATGCAACAGCAACAACAGCAACAACAACAACAACAACAACAACGTCAACGAAGGCAACGCATCGGCGAAAAACACACACAAAATCAGCCCAAAAAGAAAAACCCGAAGCCGTAGCTCTGCGCCAGCTGACCTGAATTTTCGCACACACACACACATATATACATATATATATATATAGACTGGAAGCCGGCATTTTCCACAGCATCAAGGAAAAAGGAGAATAGAATGGGATAGAAGAGAGGAGGAAAAAGTCTGCTAATTTTAATCAAATTTTCCCGTTGGGATTTTAGCAATGATTTCTGAAATAAGAAGGATGTAAAACGAGCGAAAAAAAAAAAACCCACAATTTGCATATGTTGATTGGGAGGGAGGGAGACAGAAGTTAAAAGGGCGTCGTCCTTTTGCTCCTTTGCCCCCACCCCACCCCCCACTCTTTGCTCAAAAATAATAGCGGTAAAGATGTGAGGGAGATAAGGACATGATCGCTGGTCAGAGGCGAAACAAAGCGAACACAAAAAAAATAAAATGGGAAACGGAGCAGGAGAAGGGTAGAATAACAAGGGAAAAGAGCCGAAAAAGGAAGCCGGAAGTGTGCAGCTGCCGCCCCCTCTCCACAAAATCCCCTATCTTCCCCACACCCTCTTCAGGCCCAGAGGCGTCACATGTAGCGCACATGGCGGGAACAAAACGAAATTGGAACAGCTGCAAATGCGAGAGAGGGAGGGCCAGAGAGCAAGAGAGGGCAGGACAAAACGAGAGGCTGCACATGGCCGAAGCGGAACAGAGTGGAAGCGAAACGGCAAGAGTATGAGGCAGCAGCGATGGAAATTGAAATTTATCCACGCGTTTTTTCCACGCTCCCTTTTTTTTTGGCCCTTTGTCTTCCTTTTATGCAATTGCAGGTAAGAGAAAAACACAACACAAAAAAGCAGTTAAAGAAATGAATAGAAAGGAAGAAAAAAAAGAAAAAGAAAAGCTAGCCGAAACAAAAGGCACAAACACACGACAGACCGAAATTCCAAAATAGATGGAACTCAAACTCAAAACTGAAGACTGAAAAACTCGAATCTCAAGTGCTGAGGCTCGAGAGTCCCGCTCAAGTGGCACTTGGAATAACTGACAAAAAAAAAAAAGGAGGCAAAGAGGAGGCGCTACATATTATGCCCATTATGCACAAGTACCCAATATAATATGTACTATATATAGTAGGGCACTCTGTGGATAAGATACAAACGAGTATACGACTTTTGTTTATAATTGCCGGGAGGCAAGGGGTCTGGGAATGCCGTGTCTTCGGGGATTCCCCTATTGTACATCTGGTGTTGGTTAAATTTCAGATATTTCACAAATTTTTAATAATATTTATTGATATTTTGTTAGTTCTTTAAACTAGAATATGGGTTATCAATCTTTCTAAATTTTAATGGTTCTTTAGTATTTTTTTTTTCAAAGATCGCTGATCTCTCAATGTTTCTATCCAGAAGAAGCATTATCTCTAACTTGTACTTTTTTTAGAACCATTCGTGAATATTAAAATATGGTTTTCTGAATAAATACATATCTATCTTGCTTTATTATTGAAATCCGTTAGCTTTAAAAAGCAGCTTCCGAATTCTCCCTATCAAAATATAAAAAGTATAATAATATCTATTGTTCCTAGCGACTTGTATTTCTAAAATATCGAAACTAATTATAATTATAATTATATTATAGTATTTATGACTCATGTATTTATTCCTTTCAAAACCATTTACTCTTTTAAAGCACTCTAAAATAGTTTAACGGCTTTATATAGCTTAATTATCCGACTATACCCTAATGATATCGTTAGGGTGATTCCTCTTTCTCCTCCCATAAAATGCATTCCCTTAGACCCAAAATAGTTCTCAAGTTTCCCGTTGGATTCCCCAAATCGCAGTGTTATTAACCGTTAAAAGCGGTACTCACCTCGAGGTAAACATCGCTGTCCGGATTGAAGGTGTCGTTAACCCGACGGAATGTGTAATTCACGTGCGGAATCGAGTGCAGGATTTTGACGAGAATACTTGGTTGTTCCATTTTTGTTGCTTTCGCTGTTGTTGTTGCTGCTTTTGCAGTTGTCGTTGCACACACACATGCACACTCGCGGCCACAAAGGAATATAAATCGCTCTCCTCCCTTGCTCTCTTCCTCTTATACTTTTCGTTATTTTTTTCGGGTGGGGGCGTTTCTGTGTGGGGTATTGTGTCTGTCGGTGTGCGTGGTGCGTCTGCGTGTGTGTGTGTCTGTGTGTGTGTCTGCCAGCGAAGGACGTCGCTGCTTTTGACGTCACAAAACGCCGTCGCCGCCGCCGCTTCTGATGCTGCTGCTGCTGCTGCTGCTTTTGCCCGAGAGAGATAAAGACACGGCACGGCTGCAAGAACAAACAAGAACCAGAGAGCACCGTTAGGAGAGAGCCAAAGAGAGAGCAGCAAGCAGTGTGCGGGGGAGAGTCCTGTTGCAAAAGCAACAACAACGCATGCTCTCTCCACTCTCTCTCACATTTAGCGCGTCCTGTCCGCTGCTCTAAATTTTCACTTTCACTTTTCACACACCCAAAAAAAAAAAAAACAAGACTAAGAAAAATCCTGAATTGCAAAAAACTGCACTGCTCTTTGATTGAACAACAAACAAAAGGAGAAATGACACAATCAATCGCACTCAATTACACACTCTCGCTCACACACACCACACGTAAAGCCCGCCTGCGGTTTGTTTTGATTCCGCAAAAAAAAACCAGGATAAGGCAGGCAATTGTGCGAAATTTTGTAGGGAAAAACTTGCAGCGATTTCTGACAATTCGAGAGCGCTATCATGTGCACTGACTGGTCTTTGTCTTTTTCGATCACACCGCCAATCGCGAGGTTTATTTATATATATTCAAACAGGACGATATAGAACCTCCTTCAGTTTAAATCGCGAGTTCAGGGCGTTGTTTCATTTACCGTTTCGTTTCGCTTCCGACTCGTTCCGATTCGCGAACAACCGCCTCCTCCACGTCCTGCTTCGTCCTACCGCTCTCCACCACACAATTCTGGCCGTCGGAAGTTAGCAAAAAAAAAAAAGATATTTATCAAAATATCATGATATTAGCGGCGGCTCCCGTGACTTTTGCACACATGAATTAAATATCTTCGAAATATCCGCAGATACTTCTTGACCCGGCGATTTCCTGAACGTTGAACGCACGGATGCGACACACGACTTCCGACTTTCTCCGACCGTTTGAAATAGAGATGGGAAAAACTGTCACAAGAAAGCACTTCTTTTATCGATGTATCGAACGTTTGATTTTCCCCCATTCTGCCATAGAGAAGGTACAGAACTTTGGAAAAGGTACCAACAACTGGTGAAAAAGGTGGTCGACTTTGATGAAAAGGTAGGAAACATGGCTAAACAAAAGCGTACCTTCTCCTTTAATTTTTTCTAATTTAGCCTTTAATCCCTACATTCGCGGAAAAAAGATACTGCTAACATTCGAATAATTGATTTCAGCTTCAAACTATATAAAATATGTTTAAATCACCTTGTTCTAACAGCGGCACACGGCTCATATCGAGAGCAACTATTATCGAAGGGTTTCCCAGCTCTAGTCAAAAGTGCAATAACAAAGAGAGCGACTTATCATCCGCAGGCGCTCTCCCACGCTCGAGACAGCGAGAGAGAGAGAGAGCCAACTCAGAAAGAGTCTGGCAGCCAGGACCAACCAGAGATGGCAATTTTGTCAAGTTAACTTTGCCGACAGATTTTGCGATTGTTTTGAATGCAAAATGTGGTTTTAAATTAATATAAACCGAAATTCTACATGTGCAGCTATTATTTGGCTGTAAATTAATAAACACACAGACTGACTATAAAATTAAGTATAAAATGTGCAAAACCCCATATAAAATAATATTGATATTTTATAAAAATTATTAAAATATATCTTGAACTGAATTAGTAAACTATTTTATTGAATCATATATATATATTTTATATATTTATTTTGCTATCCCAAAAAGTGCTCAGCCCTAACAGCAGCAAAACCTGCACAACGCTCTCTTGTGCTCTTTACGAAAAAGATTGGGACTAACACGACTTGTTGATACCTTACCTGAAGGCAATGGCATTTAACTTTTAACTTTTTACTGCTATATTTATTGTCTATAAAAAACATGCTTAGAGTCACGGAAACCCCAACTTGGTGATCAATTTATGTATATGTAATTTATGTAACTTTAACAATAAGCAATTAGCCCCACGCTTGAGGAGTAGGGTGCTCCATCTTTCGGCTTCCCTTTGACTCCGATTAGCGGAATGGAGAATGGAGCTCAAAAGCCGTAGGAGGAGGGGGAGGAGTAAATGGACAGTTGTAGCGTAGTCCGAGAAGTAAACAAGAAGGAGGAATAGAGATAACGATAGTTGGCTTATTCCTAACTTCCTTCCTTTTCTTTTCTTCTTCCATTATTTGATTATATTTCATTTTTGTTTCAGTAATCCAAAATGCAACGGCAAGCTGGTTTCTTTCTCTTTCTGCTGATTTTTCAATTTTCTACATTTTTTACGAGTCTGTCTGTCTGTGTGCCAGTTGCCTTCCTCTTGTTTTTGTTATTTATTTCTTTTTTACTTTTATTGTTCAAGTAGTTTTATCAAAGTCAAGCAAAACGAGTTTGCCAGCGAACAGAAAAGCTTAAAACAAAAGCAAACGGCGACAGCAACTAACAAGAATAACCACTAAGTGTGGGCCAGGGGGGCGGTGGTGCATTGGGGTACCCTACCCCACTCCTCTCACTCCTCTATTTTTTATAACTTCAGGTTGCCGTAATTCGAGGCAGCAGAAATTCTTCAACTCGGCGTCGTTGGTTTCGTTTTTTTTTTTTTTTATCGCTCTGCTATTGCTTTTGACTCTTGCCCGGCCTCAAGTCGGTGGAAATATGATTATTAATAATAAATATTTGTTCAATGGCGGCGGACTCATCATGTTTGTTGTTGTTGGTGTTCTCTCTCTCCTTCTCCTTTTGGTTACTTTTCTTATTTTTGTTGCAGTCGCAGACACACGCACACAGATAAACATTCTTATCAAGGAGCGCACGCACATGTGAAGTGTAAATAAACGGCAGAAATTGAACTGAATTGAGGCAATTGCCAGGCCATTGAAGTTAAAGTGCCACTAAACTTGAACTTGCCTCTTTGGAGAGGCAGCCTTTTATTTATAACAACTTCAAATGGGGACGAGAAATGCATTAGCAAGAAAAAAACAATAAAAAAAAACGCACTTTCCCACTCCCACTCCCTCCCATTACCACCAACACACACATTTACACACACACGCACACACTCGGGCTAACAAACTTTAATTCACACCTTTAACTGCCGGTTTGGAACTCGCGAACAACTCGAATCTTTATGACCGATCCCACCGCACGAATCGGCTAAAGGCTTTACATGTTCAGTTTCATTTAGCAAAAACTTTTCTGCGCGTTAAAAACGACAATTTCCGAACGAAGGAGATCAGTGTTGCCAGATGAGAATCTTGGTTTTATTTCCTAAAAAATCCCAAAAAGGTGAAATTTCCCCCTAAAAAATCCAAGTGTCCCCTGAACTAAAAAAGCAATTTATTTGAATTTATTCCTTAAAAATTAATGGATCATTATGAAATTTGGCAGATTTTAAAAAGGACCAATAAGTGTTTTCAGTTTTCAGGGTAAGTCTGGCAGCGCTTTCTAGCTCTGACGTTGCCAGACTTTTCGGTCAACCGCTAAACACGGAAATATTAATTATTAAAATGGACTATTAATTAAGTTAAAATTAACGTGTTAATTTAAAAAGTAAATTAACAGCAAGAACAATTAATTTCATTATTATTATTAATTATTGTGCCACAAACACATACGAAAAAATTACAAATAAATGTTAATAAAAACGTAATAATTATTCTCATTTTAAAAATTGAATTGACAATAATATTAAAATTCGCAAAATTTATTTATTGCACCCTTTCAGATAATTCCTATTTCTATGCCTTCTTAAAGTGATTTAAAATGTTCTTGAGCAGGATCAACAGCCGAGTCGATCTAGCTCATTTTTTCAGCTAGTTAATTTTTTAACTCCATACTTTGGTGTGTTCAATTTTTAAAAACTAGCACATTATTGCAATCTGAATTTAATTAAGTTTTTGAATTAGTTTTGATGTTTTTAATGTCTTATTTCCCCACAAAATTATCATATTTTTTAAAAATATTAAGGTCTTTAAACCTTATTAATATATTATCCTGGAGGCTGAAAAATTGTTGTCAAAAGTTGTATATATTTTGACTGGCCATTTTAATAATATAAAAATAATTAATAAACAAAATACTTAAAAAAAGACAAACATTGAAATTACTCTTTTTATAATTAAAAAAAAAATTAATTTAATTAATTTATTTTGAAAAATTTTAAAATCGAAATGCAAAACCATCAAATTGGTTTCCGAATTGACAATAATTATTTTAAAAATTTTAATTCCTAAAAAAATTATCATAAAAAAATATACATTTTTCAAAATGCCAAGATCTCCAAAATTTTAAGCTTAATTGTATGTTTTTAAAGTTAAAAAAACCAACACAGAAAGTCTTTACGAATTGAAATCATTGCATTTTGGCTTAGTGTTCGATTTCAAATTCGCCTTCACAAAGCAATTAACAAGTTTTAGAGTATACTAAGTTCGGCTTTCCAAAGTTTGCTTCCTTTTTTCTTGAAGGATATTATTTTGTACTTCTATAGCGTCTACAGAAGCCATTGTGCGGCATTGTCGAGTCTTCCAGCTTGTCCAGTGAATCCCTTTAGGAAAGGATTTTCTGAAGAGAGCATCAACTTTTGATCGCTAGGTTCCCAGTGAGTATAAAATAATACTTCAGCGATTAATTATGGAAAAATATCATATGTATTTCATTGGATAATGCAAGTGCGCGAAATGACATCAAAATAAATACAAGGACAAAATAATAATATATGTATATATAAAGGATTTTAAACTTATTAGCATCTTTCTCTTGTTTAACTTTAACTTAGACTTAGGAGTGTGTTTAGCTTAGTCATTAAGAATAATAAAAAAAAAGAAACAGCACAATGCACGGGAGTCGACGGACTTTAAACTTATAAATACAATGTTTTAAGACGAAAACTAAGAGAGAAGACCTTCCTGGCATTACAAAAAATATATATATATATATTTCTATATTACAACTATATATCTTTCTATATTATATATATATATATAATATATATCTTTATCTTTCTCACTATATGCTAGATGTGTGATCTTAGAGCTATGAATTTATTTTATTATTAATGCTTTAGTTATAAATATATATATGTTGCGTGTGCCATAATAATATATAGCTCTCTATGACGCCGCTATTTACATTTACAACGAATCTCCATCTCATTTGTTTTTCGGTGTGTGTGTGGGGTGTGTGTCTGTTGGCGTCTGTGTTGTGCACATACAAAAAATTTTCTTTCATTACGATTAAACGACACGTCTGTCAAGGGGATTTCATTTACAACTCAATTTCTATAGATCTCTCTTCGATTTGTTGTGTTATTTTTTAGGTTTTCCGTTGCTTTGGATTTGTACTTGCAAGTTGCTCGCTCATTTTGTTGTTTTTCCCTTTTTTTTTGGGTTTCCTAGCGCCGCCGCGTGGCCCCAATAACTGATCCTGCTGCTGCTGCTCCGCCTGCTAACAGTCCGGCGCCACCGCCAAGCCCTGCTTCAGCTACTCCTGCTCCTGCTCCTGCGGCGGCGGCTACTGCTGCTGCTGCTGCCGCTGCTGCTCGGCTGCGTGCACTATAACAACTGATGGCCGTCATCATGCTCCCACCTCCAGTGCCACTGCTGCTGCTGCTGCGCAACGACCATCGCTTGTTCAGGTGATCCGCTGCCGCGGCCAATGCTGCCGTGTATGCTCTCGTTCCTATGGCCAGCGTGGGCACTGATGTATTTAGCTTTTTGGGAGATGGTGGCGGCCTGGCCGAAATGGCTCCATTGCAGGCCTGCAGGCGAGTCGGTTTTGATTGGGCGGCAACGCCACCACCAATGGCACTGGCACTCAGGGTGCTTCTTCGCAGGCTACGTCTCTGCTCCCGATCGTTGTGACCACGTTTCAGCCGCCTGCTTGAGGAGCTTGAGCCGTTGCTGGTGCTGCTGCTGCTCCTGCTGTTGCTATTACTGTCGGGCGTTGAGGTAACGCGCGGTGTGCTGGCTGCTATTGGTGTGCCATTATTGGCACCATTTCCTGGCGAAGGACCAACGACCACTGCTGGCGGTGTTCCGGGCACATTTCTGGTCCGAAGCGTTCGCTTGGTAATGTCGTGGCTAAGGCCCAAGCCCAGACCCAGATTACAGAGACTGCTGCGGAGCTGTCGCTTGCTAACATTGCCGCTGGCGCTTAGGGTGTGGCTGTGACTGCGTCGTGTCGTCATGCCGCTGCTATTGCCACTCGAAGTGGCAGCTGCTGCCACCACATTGACGGTGCGCCGGCGATTGGCAGGAGTTACAGCTACCGCCGATGAATTGCTGCCGCTGGCTGGGCCTACGCCTCCGCCACCCACGCGATCCATGGCATTGGCAGAACCACTAGCTCCTCCAACTCCACTGCTGCTGGTAGTATCGCTATACGCCACAATGGCGGCGGCACTGGAGTTGATAAAGGACTTGGTCTTGCCGTGCTTAAAGATCTGACGCCGCCGCGTCTGCATGTGCTGATGATTCTCGTTGGGCACATTGCGATAGCGTCGCATCTGACGCATACGCGGCTCACTGGCCAGAGCACTGGCCCGTTCGAGGGCTTCCTCGACAACGGGATTGGCCACAGCCGGTGAGATTTCCGACTCCTGCAGCTTTTGGATCTGCTCGAAGATGTAGTGGACAGCATGGGCGTCTTCTTTTCGTATTTCAGCCACTGTTTCTAGGACAGCAGCCAGACCTTGTTCCATATCCTTTTCCTGCGTTGGCTTCTCGGGTTTCTTTTTGTGGAGCGACGGCACTTCCTGGACCTTTGTTTGCTCTTCTTCTACATTTTGGGACACAGCTGTTGTTGCTGCTGCAGTCATTTGTTCCATTTGCCGGGTTGGTGTTGCCGGCAAAGTGGAGCTTACTTCGTTGTCCTGCAGCTCCTGATCCGTATCCATCTCCATTTCTATGGCCATTTCGCTGTCTTCGGTAATTTCATCGACATGGTGTCCTTCGGGGAGCGTCGTACTCCAATTGCCAGTCGGGAAACCAAACTCCTGTTGACCTGAACTGCTGCTAGCCACCTCCATTTGAAGCTGTTCTCGCTGATGTTGCTGCTGCTGTTGCTGCTGTTGTTGCTGTTGCTGCTGCTGCTCCAAAGCCACTTGCTCCTCTTCGGCTCGCTCCTGCTGCAGCAAGGCATCCAGTTCCAGCAGCTCGGCAGGCTGTTGCCATGCCTCCGCCACCTCTGTAGTGACCTGATGCGGCTCCTGTTCTCGCTCCTGCTGCATCTGCTCGCGTCTCGTTTCCAGCTGCGTCAGGGAGTAACCTTCTTGCTGTTGGTAGTGCTGCTGCTCCTGGATTATCTCCTGCATGCTGCGATCCACCACAACGGAGGCGGAATGTACTGATGTTTGGTTGGATGATGTGGCTCCTGCAGCAGCTGCCTCGGCCTCGGCCACCGCCGCTGCTGCTGCAGAACGGGAACGTGCCTCCTGCTCTTCCTGTTCGTTTAGCAGGGAATTATAGGACTCGGCAAAGCTATAGCTACTCTCTAGATGCTGCTCCAATTCGCTATTCGCAGCTGGATTCGTTGTTGGTGCTGCTACTCCTACTACAACGGCTGGCGGCGCTGGTGCAATGGCGTTGGCATATATCGCACACATATCCAATGCAGGACGATGCTCATCGGGTTCAGGATCAGGTTCTAGTTCGGTTTCACCATTCCAAGTCGACTTGCGCCACGTCTTTCGCGGACTGAACAAGCTCTGTTGAAGTTTGTCATTCTCCACTGCGGGTTGTTTGTTTGCTATTTGCTGCTCCTCCTCCTCGTCGTCTTCCTCGGGCTCGTCCTCATCCTCGTCGGGCGTGTCCTCATCCATGGCAAAGTAATCAAAGTCACGATAGGCCTCCGGTGGCAAATGACGCTTGGCCAAGGCACTGTACGGCGTATCAAGGATATATTCCTCTTCCTCGATGAGAAACTCCTGCGGATAATCGTTCTCGATATCCACCGGTGCATCCTCATCCTCCTCATCATCCTCATTCTCGTCCACCTCCAGCAGCAGCTCCACATCCATGTCGGGATCACGTGCTAAAGCAGACTGAGCCTGGGCAGTGGCGGCTGCTGTCTGGGCGTTGTGCGAATGGTGAGACGCCGCCGGAGTTAGTATCACAGTTACCACGGACGTGTTGTCCGCCCGCATTTTCTTTGAGGCCCAGGTCTTGAGGGCCTGATCGACCAGCGCCTTGCTGGGATTCATCACGTCCTGCTCGTTGAGTATCTCGCCAATAAGATGCTCCTTGCGTACACTGTCCACCGCCTCCTGGGCGGTCACCACATTCCACAGGCCATCGGTGCCGAAAATGAGGCATCTGCAGGATTAAAATCTTTCTTTTAAAAACAGTTCTTAAATGGAAATTGTTGAGGGCAAAGCTCACCTGAATGTACTAGGATCTATTTTAACGACCTTAACATCGGGATCGGGACTGACGACAAACTCCTTGCAGCGGGAATTGTAGCTCCAGAGATCGCCCAAGGAACGGGCCACCGCCAGAAAGGGTATATCGTCGACAACCGTCCGGCGACGGATCGGGCCGCGATGCATTGGATCTCTGGGTCGATTCCATACGACGCGGGGCACACCGGATTTGATGGCCACATTGCCACCGGATCGCTGGATTCGCATCTTCTCCGCCACCGATTCCGGTTTATGATCCGTCGTCAATTGACGGGCCCGCCAGTTGCGTTCGCCTTTGTTCTGGTAGCCCAGCACGATGCCAGAATCGCCGACATGGCCTATATATATCTTCTCCCGACGCATAAAAGCCACCGTGGCGGTGGTGCCAGCGGTGCTTAGGTGTCCATTGGCAGTGCGGGGCCATTTTTCTGCAACGAGAAACATTGTTAAATGGTTAATTTTTAATGTTTTAAGGTGAAAATAAAGTTAAATTGTATTAAATTAAATCTATTTTTTTAGATTTGACCTTAAAATATATTAAAATGTGTGTAATTATTCAGTTTTAAGACAATAATATGTAAAAATATAGTAGATAAATTTAATTCTTCAACTTTTTAATAAGGAATATGGTGAATTTTTTAAATTTGAAACTGCAAATTTATAATTTTAGGTGTATTTATTTATTTTTTAAGAGTAAAATTTTATAAATGTTAGTAAAAAATCTTTTACAAAATGAAACAAAAAATATTTCATCATATTTTGAAATAAGTAAAGCCAAATTTCGTAAACCTCAAGAGTTCTCTGGTTTAAATAATGGAAAAATAATTATGAAACTTTCACGGACTTCAAGAGTGGAAAGTCCATTTTCCGGCCAAACAGTTATTTTTTTCAAATCAATAAGACTTGCAGTATTTTGGCGCTAAAAAAAAATGGTCAGGTATTATCTACAGGGGAAAGCAACAACAAAAAATATCAAAACATTGTTAAATATTGATATTTCCCACACACACGCACACACATGCATGCGCACGTCTATTTACATGTATCTGGCATCCCTCGAATTTCTCATGTCTTTTTTGTTGTATTTAGTCATGGCAAAGAGGAAATGGGCACACATTTATTTTCTCTCCTCTTCTGCGCCTTCCATTCTCTCTCTGTCGTTTCGAAACGCCTTCACGAGTTCGCGCCACCATTATATACGGTGGTCCCGCTCTAACGCATGGCTAGAGACCGCAGCGGGGTTGCCAGAGTACAGCCTTTAACGGTAGTACAGCCATATGGCAAGTCCGTGGAATATTCCACTCGCCCAGCGATAACTGCTGCTGTATGTGTGTGTGAGCGAGCGTGCGAGAGTGGGCAGACAATAGAGATGAGCGGTTGAGCGATGGTTGAGTCACCGCGCGCGCTACAACACACGGTTGCATAATTGACTAGAGGTGGGAGAGTGATGGCTGATGCTTTTATGGGGTCACTTTAATTTTTTTTGTTGGTGGGGGTTCAATACGGCAGCAACGGCAACCCTGATAACGGGGGATTTACCAGGTTTGGCAAATCAGCAAGTGTGTGTCTGTGCACTTCCAATGGGCGCCTAAATCAAAACTCGTGCGTGACTAAAAGGTGCAGCGGCACATCGCTAACGGACATTTGAACTGTTTAAATTTAACATGGGAAAAATACAAACACAAAATGGTGAATTTTCAATGGAAATTGTTGGAAATACGTCCTATTTATACTTGTTTTGATTCTCAGAGGGGGTATTTGGGATTTTACTGGACTCACAGACTGGTGTTATTATTTTACTATATGCAATGCTTTATGATGAAATTATACATTTATATTTAGTTTATACTGGTTTTTTGTTCTTTTTTGAGCTCACCTTGTTCTCGCCACATGGCGAAATGCGTAGCAATATATCCTTCGCGTATAGCTCGCAGCACATCCTCATCGTGATCCGACCAGAAAAGCTTTTGCTTTACAATCTCCAGCATTAGGTGCTCCTTGGCGAACACCGCCGCCTCCGGACCGCCGTGGCCGTCGTAAATGCCAAAGAACGCATATTCCAGCTCGTGCGTGAGCGGTGATTCTTGGTAGGCGACGGAGAATTGATCCTCCATGTACTTCCTGCCCCCTTGGCTACACTGACCCGTTACGCGCATATTCACGCCCAGGGTGGAGCAGGGCGAGGGATTGGAAGCACCACTGGAAGCGTTGCTGGTTGGCGAATTTGAATTGGAACTGCACTCTGTATGTTGCGATCGCGGATGCCGGCGGAGACGGGATTGCACGGCGCCACCACCGCCCCGAGACCGGGTCGCCAGCAGTGACTGTTGTTCCGGCTGTTGCTGCTCCCGCTCCCGTTTCTTTTGGTTCAAAGGCCTCGCTGGTGCTTCCGCCGCTTCCACATTCATTTCCATGCTTCCAGGCGGCGTACTTTTTCTCGCCGGTGCAACGACAACAACACTGCTGGCATCCAGTGCTGGATGGCACTCACCGTTGTTGTGATTGCTGCTGACACGAGAGGAGGACGACGATGACGATGGCTGCTGCTGCTGCTGTTGCTGCTGATGATGGTGGGGACTAACGGTGGCAACGCGGGGCGTGGCGGCATCCGCATAGTAGTTAATAATATCGTATTCCACACGGGTCACATCCTGCTCGGCGCCGTTAGTAGTAGCTGTTTCCTTTAAACGCACCACCGTTCGTTCAATGGCCGACTTGATGAGGCATCTATTGGTGTTGGTAGTGGTCTGGTTGTTACTGCCGCCTTTTGCTGGCAACATTGTTAAAAATTTCTATTGTGTTTTTGTTTATGTTTTTGCTGCTGCTGCAGATTCTTCTTCTTGTTCAGCTTTGGCTGCTCTTCCTCTTCCACAGCCCGTTTCCAGTTGTTGTTGCTGCTGGTGCTGCTGCCTTCTAAACGTCTCGCAGTGTTGTAATTTCCGATGACATTTGGCACTCTCGCACACGTACATCAACACGAAAAAAAAAAAAATACAAAAAATACAAGAGGGAAAAGCGAACACCAGGCGCGCGTCTAGCCGTCTCGCTCTGTCAGCCAATGCGCTGCTCTGCTGTGGCTGTTAAAGTGAGATGACTATACACACACACAGTACTATTCACAATACAATACTGTATCTGTGTGCGTTTGTTTCCAACGTATTTACGTTCGCCTACTCTGTGTGTGTGCGTGCTCCATCTAGCGCCGTTCCTCTAGTTGTTGTTGTTGCTACTGTTGCTGTATGTTTAGTATTTTGTATTTTGTAAAATCGCCGCCAAAAATTTCCTTCTGCCTTGTTCCAAAATCAAATGTTGTTTTTAATTCGAAATAAGGCTTTCATCGAGGGGGCGGGAACTTGGGCTAATATAAGCAGAGAGAGAGCCGATATACACGGAGATAGGAGAGTGAAGACTCAATGCCAGCTGTGGGGCGCGCAGTTTCACCTTGATGATTCGTTGTTTGTCAGCATTTTCGTTGCGATTCGAGGAATTTTGCTTTTGACACAGTTTGTTTTCGTCAAGCGCGTTCACATTTACACACACAACAACAAAATGCACGGTAAATTGTTAACAAAAATCGTTGGAAAAAAATAAGACGAGAAATCAAATAGAAAGCAAGCGTGCGACCGTTTTGAAAGTAGAAGGAAAATACCTTTTCGTGCAGTACAGAAAATATACTAAAAGCACTGATGGCTCGATAACAATAATAACAGGTCGGTTATCGGCAGCTTACCGATAAGTATAACTATTATCGTACATATTGTACCATCTTTTAAATAAAACCAAAAGTTTTATTTAAGAAATTTGACGTGCACAAATTGTCATATAGTTTAACTTTATTTTCGCAATATATATTATATTTCTTACTTTTTAAGAGCTGAAACTATAAAAAATACATCAAAAGTGAAAATACAGGCAATGTTATAATAACTTTAAATTGAATATTTAATTGAATTTACCGCCAAATTGTTATGGCCATAACTGGTCCTGAACAATCAGATATATAAACTTAAGTAAATAAAACGTTAGGTTTTTGAACTTTGGACTTTGAATCTACTTAATACATAATCCTATTATTTTACTTAATACCTGAAATAATAGTTGGAGTAAAAATTTCATAATTAATAATACATTTATTTACTGCACAATATTCAGAAATTTGTTAGAAGTTATTTGTTTATTTATTTTTAACACAGTGTTCCTAATCATAAATAAATTTTGTATTTTTTCAGGATTTTAACATTTTATAATTTATGAACTAAACAGGCTTTTTAGGAGTTGTTTAATTATGAGTATGCATAAATCTTCATTTAATTTTACGAAATTTCAATTATTTTAAAGACCTTAATTTACCGCCAGAAAGTGTGACCTTGCTATGGATTCTGCCGTCATTTATTCGTGCTGAAAAGTGTTTGGCCTTGTTTTCAGAAATTAATTTTTAATAGAACGTAAAACGGATATTTAAATCAATGTGCACAAATTAATGTAATTGCTTCGATGCATAATACTTTTTATGTTTATGCATTTTATTTTATAAATTTTCTTTCCCGCCACGATGTTTTTATCGCAAGCAACTCTGTCCATTTTCCCCGCATCTGAGATGCTCGTTCCCAAAATCTCGTTATCGAATAGGTAAAAGTAGTCATCGAATGGGCATAATTACCCGAAAAATGTTTATTTTTCCGCACATTTCAATTCCCTCTGAACAAGCACTTCAGTGCTTCGTCATTAAAATTGGTTTTCGTGTGCCAACGTTTTGTTATGACCACCCGGGGCCCGTAATTCCAGGACAATCGGCAAATCGATAGACAGCGGCCGCGCAACACAGCTGCCAGACGCCGCCCGCCAGACGCGGCCTGCCAGACGCCACCCGGAGCCAGCCAATCAGCGCCGCGTACGATTGGCTTGTCGGCGCTGTCTTCGATCGAAATCCATCGGCCAGTTTACAGTTTACCAAAACCAACCAAAGCGCCCAGTCACCCAGTCAGGCCGACGTGCTACACAAATCAATTCCAGTCCCATCCAGGCGAACACGACGAGTACGCTTAGCGGTAAACAGAGCACTCCCACACACACAGTACCCAGTACAAGAAGCATATATGGGAATTTTTTCGCATCGCTCCGGTTTCTGAATTTCCCCAAATTCGCAAACGAATCATACATTTTTTTTCACGTTCCGTTCTCCCCCCCAAAGTTCTGTTCTAAAAAAATGCAAAAAGCCGCGGCGTGCTAAATTTGTATTGCGTGCAAGATTGCTACCAACAAAAAAAAAAAAAGAAAAAAGAAAAAGAGGAATGGAAGAATATAAAAGGAGACACCAACACACTCCCACACACAGAAGCCGCTAATACATTTGCAGTTTTTTTTTTCATTTTTTTTTTTCGCTCGTCATATTTGCATTTGAAGTTTGAAATATTTTATTAGACATCTTGGTGACAGCTGTTGAACTCTGAACACGAAACGCGAAAATCGTAAACGAAAAAGTGTGTAAACTTCCCGCGCAATGAACGGAAATTAAAGGTAAGTTGAAATGCATAGAATGGGATGAAAAAAAAAAAACGTGTGTGAATGTTCTGTGAATGCAAGTTGTGCAATTTTAATTATGCGAAAGTTCCCACATATCAGCAACCGGAATCTGCATAAATAATGGTGAAGCTATTTTCAGATTTTTTTGTACATTTTTGTTTTGTGAAGCCGGAGGCGTAGAAATCTAGTTTTCGGGTTGACGTCATGTCACCAGGTATAATTATGAATGTTCGGCATTTTTGGTCAGCAATTTCCGCTTCGAGTTCTCGGGAACTTTCCATCGAAATGCAAAATTAGAGACAGTGCCTCGAAAAAAGGCTCATCTGTCAGGTTTGGCAGAGTGCTAATGAATGGAGTGCCTGCGGCCGGACGAAGGGGCGCTCTGTGTGGGAAAGCTGGTCAAAATTAGGCAAGCACCGATGCAGGGGAAAAATCGCGGGTTTCCAATTGCGCACACACGGGCGCACATGGACATGGGGAAATTCAATTACCCTGCGTGTGCATGGGTGTGTGTGTGTGTGCAAAGAGCATTGCATACTTGCAGGTGCAGGCAGGTCCACTCTGCATCTCTCTCGGTCTCTCACTCTCCATCTCTTTGCGCTGTCAGCCTGTCATTTATAATTTCATTTTCACTGTGAGTGTGTGTGTGTGTGTGTGTGCACCACGGGCGAAAGAACAAGAGTTTCGCGCTTCTCTTTTATCATAAACATAGTTTTTGCCCCTCACCTCTCTCGCTCTATCGTCTGCTTAACTGTCAATATGCAGTTTCTAATTGACTTCATCAGAAGAGGATGAAAAAGCATCATCAGAAGCAGCAGCATAACTATCTCACTCTCACACGCTCCATTGGCCACCTGTCAACTGTGCTCTGCTCTCCTCACCTCTCCGCTTCGACAGACAGTTGCCGTTGCCTGTTCCCGTTATGATTTGTCTGTTCTGCCCTGCACTTTACTGTCAAACGTCAAATACACGAACCGGGTAGAATATGAAATACACAAGAAAAAGAGCCGGAACTAATTTCAGTTGCAGATAAACTGCGTCCAGAGTCAGTAGGCTAAGTCTTTTGATATTGATAAATTAACGTAACCTGGAAAGAGAAGGAGAGGGCACCAGTTCGTTCGGATATTAACTTTGAACAAATTTAGCTTAACGGTGCTTGCATCTGTTTATGAAGGCAGTCGCGGAAATTGAATTATCCAAAGAAGCTGCCAAGACTGCCAAAATTTGAGTTACAGTAAAGTGAAGGATATTGCGAAAAGAAAAAGGTAATTGGGACGGATCAAACAGTTTTGAGATCATTTGATAATTAATCAATAAAGGACCAAGGAAATGAGAGTATGACTTTTAAGGATGAAGATTAATGTAACATTTTCTAATGGGTTTAATGGGTTTATTTCTTTTTATTCATTAATAAATTCAAGCAAGCTTTTAAGAAATGTTTAAATTCAATATATCTGCTATACAAAGTATTAAATTTAAAGGAAATTTAATTAGTAAGCATTTTATTAGTATAAATAACAAATATCATATAAAATTCTGGAGTAAGTCCTATCCGAGCTATTTCTCAAAAACAAAACATGCCGATGCGAACTCCTTTTTCAGAACAGCCCGCCTCTGCTTTTATAAAATTCATGATTTCGACAACAATTACTCGATTTTATTATATTACAAGTGTAATCTTACCTATCGAGGCCAGACTGTACTTGGCAAATTAGTTTACCCGAAAAGGAATGCGCATGCAAGTTGAAGCTTGTCGGAGCTTGCATATTTGCAGTGATTATTTTTTGCTCGTGAGGATTTACCATTTCTCTGCCCTGTGCTTCATCTCCGGCTTTCTGGTCGCTTTGGTTTTAGCCACTAAATGGGTGGGTGGCTGAATGAATGAAAGGGGTGGTAGTCGTAGCAACTAAATTTTGGTTGCGGTTGCTGCTGTGTTGTTCCCGTCCCGTCCTGCCGCCCACATTTTCGCCCTTTGATTTTGAGGTTGCAATTGCAAAATGCCAAGCGCACTTAGTGAGCTGGTGGTCCCCCTTCACCCTCCCCTTCTCTCCTTGGCCCACTGTTGTATGTGGCTTGCATTTTGGTATTTAGCTTGTGTTTGCTTTAGCGTTTGTTCTGATCAGATCCTACCTCTCTCCCCTCTTTCTCTCTGTTCGCAACTAATAAGCAATGCAGCATAGCAATGCTCGCAAAAGTATGCTACGAAAAATACAAGAAGAGAGCAGCAAGGGTGAGAGAGCCTTGAATTTGAATTAGTTGTTGTTTCGCTGTTGGTTCGCAGCCTCTGTCATGGCCGTACATGTATGTGTTTGTGTGTGTGTGTGTGTGGGAGAGTGGGAAGTAAGTGGGCGAAAGCGAGAGAACATTCACAACTGCTCAAGGCCATGTTGCACTGCAGTTGCCATCTCGCTCCAGCTTCTTTCTGGCTAATTGCTTTTGCTATATACATACATACAGATATGCATGCAAACGTGTGTGTGTGCATTAATATGTCATTCTGTGGCTCTGATATTTGATTTGTAATATTGCTGCTGCTTGTGTTCTATAATTAAATTGCCAGGCAGCTGCTGCTGCTGCTGCTGTTGATGTTGCAGCAACTGGCCCGAAAAAGTATGCAGTGCGCCTGCGTTGTGTCCGCATGTGGGAGGCTTAACGGGTGTGTGTGCGTGTGTGTGTGTGTGCGTGCGTGTTAACTTGATTGAAAACCCGCTCTTTAATTGAAGAAAAACGCTAATAACATTTCTCGGATGCGCTCGCCTCTCCCGCAGTTGGTGATGCTCATCCAATCCCTTTTCTCTCCTCTCTCCACTCTCTTTGCAGTTAACACTTCTTGCTGGTGAGGAGCGTACACAGGGTCTCCAAGCTTTCGATTTGACACTTATCTCTCCAACTCTCCAGTTGGCCAGTATATATACATATATATTTTGATATAAACGGATCGAACACAAATCAGAAAACATGTCTGATCGCAAGGCCGTAATCAAGAATGCCGATATGAGCGAAGAGATGCAGCAGGATGCTGTTGACTGCGCGACACAGGCCCTTGAGAAGTACAATATTGAGAAGGTGAGTGAGAAGAATACAAATCTTTAACCTAATTATATTTTACAAATTCGGTTTTATAATTATATATATAAAAAAAGCGCTTTCTCAAAACTAAATAAAAACTTTTGTATTCAAAATTTTAGGCTGGTAAAAAAGTCCAAAAATCATTCTTGATGTTAATTTTAAATCATATAAAATAAATATAATAGATTTTAACGAAAATTGAATGCAAAATGAAAATATCTTTCAAAATACATAATTTGTGGCCAACACAAGGCTTACATTTGCAAGCCAAGTCTGGCACAACAACAACAACAACAGGTGTTGTGTTCATAGTTCGTGGAATGTGCGTGGGTGTCCGCCAATTAGATATTTCATCAGGAAAATCCTCTAAACAAACAGAATTTCTACGAATCCAAATGTAAATTGCATACCTCTATGCACAAGTGTCTCTCTAATCAAGCTGAAATGCAAAGCTCAAGGCTGAGGGATATTATTTTACATGACAAAATAAATTGAAAATGATGGTAAACAACTTGAAATAAGGCACCTTTTGCTAAGGGAAAAATAATTGAAAGTGGGGAATGCTGCTGCTGCTGGTTGTTGTTTTGGCCACAAGCGTAACTAAATGGGATTTACACACACACACACACACGCACAGAGTTTACCCCTAGATGCAACATTGTTGCATCTTGGGGAAGGCTGGCAGAAAAACCTATGGCCAAGAATTGCAGCTGCGATTGCTGCAAAAATTGTGGTTTTCAACTGCGTTTGGCAATTTCACAATTTTGCGGTTTCAGCCTTTCGGGTTTGCTGCCAACTTCCGCTCGAGGATTGTCCCCCCAGGCAGTGGGAGTGCCGTGCCACCCACGTGGGAACTGCGACGCAGTTTTCCTTGGGAAATCCTTTCACAAACAATCTGCGATATTTCCCTTGCATTTTTCCATATTTTTTTCTTCTTTTTGTAATTTTTTATAACTCCCTGACCTTTGGCCTTATACTGCAGCTGCATTTTGCATCTGTAAAGGCAATATCTCTAAATGTGTTTCTACTTTTTACTTGTATTAACTTTGGATTCGGAGAAAACGATGGAAATTCAATCATTTCCATTTTAATTAAGCTTTCAATAAATGTTGATGTCGATGTTTTTCATGCTAAAATCATTTAGAAACATCAAATACTACAAGTTCATTAAGCCATTGACATGTTTAGATACCTTTGAGTTGCCAATAGAAGATTTGAACTAAAGATATATATAAGGTTGTCTCGAGGTATATTGGTATACATATTTCAAATTAAGTTCAAGAGTGGCAATTTCCCTCGATTAAGCTAACGTTGCGACCTGACTTGAAGCCAATTTCCCTGTTTCGAAGATGAGGGCGCACGGTGACCGACCACTGACCATCATTAACAGTCGGATGGAGGGGCAAACAACAACTAATAAGCTCTTGATTTAGTCCGGCTGCGAATGCAAAGGGAAGAAAAACAAAAACAAAAACAAAAGCAAAAGCAGGAGGCAAGCAATGTCAACAAAGCCCGAGAAATTGAATAATCAATATATGTATGAAATTGCGATTGAAGGGAAAAGAACTGCCAAGAAAACACACTACACTTGGGTACACAGAGAAAAAGTTGGAACTTTTTAAAAAGGAAAATATAAATAAAAATATAGTAATTATAAATAGATTGACAAGAAATACAATTTAAAATCAAAGATTTATATAACAAATGGAATTGTTTAAAACAAATTCTTTGCCGTGCAGATGAAAAGTGCGCTGCTGATGGTCAAAGTGAGAGCAGTTAGAAGGACCCTGACTGAGGTTAGTAAAAATGTGGATGGCCAGAGGGGAGAGAGAGAGGAAAAAAGCTGAAGGAAAAGCCGGCGGAAAAGCTATGGGGGGCGTGCGGGATGGCCATCAACTATAGCGGGGGCCTTTGTCAATGCCAATGGCAGAAGACAACACACTGGGACACACTCGCCGGGACACATTCACTGGGAAACAAGACAGACAGACAGACAGACCGACGCAGGGAGAAAGCCCTTGAAAGCGAAGCAAAGTAAACTTGAAATCACAGCGGAAGTGGATAAAAGGCCAGAGGGGGAGGAGGTGGGAGAATGAGGAGGAAAGAGAGTCTGCTAATTGAGCAGTAAAAGCGAAATGCGTAAACAGTGAATATTATCGATGAGCAAAGATAATTATACTATATAACAAGCAAAGTAAGGAAAAAAAGGAACAAAAAAAAAACAAATTTTGCCACTTCTATAAATCAAAGTTTAGAATCAGTGTTAAGAAAAATGAATTAAATAATGAAATTTCCTTGTTTTTGGAGATTTCAAATCCTCACTGTATTCTCCAGGACCACGTCCTGAAAGTATGCCACACTTTTTGTTTTCATTTGCACTCTCTCCACGGATGTTGTCATTGCGGCGAGAGAGAGAGAGAGAGAGAGGTAGAGAGCGAGCGGTTAGAAATGTGTTGTGGTGTGGGGGGTGGGGAGAATAATACACCCATACAGAGAGACACCTGAACCCCATGTCGAGCCTACCTCTTGTTGCTATAAATAAAATATATTCCATACACACACACACACACACACAGTCGCACGATTGATTGCCTTTTGTCTTTATTCCACCTCTTCCACTCTCCCTGCCCTTTGTGTTCCTTTTTCTGCGCCACTGCTTATTGCATAATAATAAGTTTGCCATTATTTTTCTCTGTGTGTGTGGGTGCGTTCGTTTGTATATGTGTATATATATACATACACTTTCTTTTTGAGGTAATTAAATATGGATTTTTTGTTGTTGTTACACACAAATTTAATTGCTTAGATGAAAATTGAAA
Source organism: Drosophila punjabiensis (assembly GCA_008042585.1). Lineage (NCBI taxonomy): Eukaryota > Metazoa > Arthropoda > Insecta > Diptera > Drosophilidae > Drosophila > Drosophila punjabiensis. The sequence goes on along the minus strand of VNJR01002069.1, from coordinate 28,954 downwards.
AATTGCCACCGACGACTAATGGAAAATGATAGAAACAGAAAGTATCAGCGGCAGCAGCAGTAGGAAAATTGGGAAAATATGGGCAGACCTTTAACCTTTATGCGACGATGCTGCTGCTGCGGGGCACAAATATAAATTGATTATAAGCGAAAACAGGGAGAAACACAAACGGAATTGCAAGTTTATTTCGAATCAATAACACTGACCTGCTAACGGGGGGAAAATCAACCAACCGATCGGCCGACCCTCTCCTCTTCCATATTTAACCCATTTGCTACTATATTTTTTTGAGAGCATTCGCTAGCTAATTATAAAAACAACTTTGGGTTTTAAGTAATGTGTTATATTTACCTACAATTTAAAATGTTTTAATTAAAAAAATAAAATAATATTAGTCCAATTTTTAAATCTTGCTATTTTTTGTACCTCTTTCACGCCTAAACATAGCTAGAAAATAGGTTTAAGAGCTTAAACAGCACCTTAAATCGTTTTTAAAGTAAACTTTTTCAATTAAATTCAAGTGTACATTTTAAATATACCGAAAAATATTTAAATATTTATTTTATTTTAAATTTATTTATCAAGTGAAGCCCCTGTACTAACAGAAAAATGTACCTTAACAACACATGGGTGAAACATTAGAAAAATAGACCAAATCTCATACACAGTATGGGGATTCTTTATATAAATGAAGTGTATATAATCGTTGGCTTAAATATTTATTGTTTTTAATATTAATTGTATTTATTTCATTGATCACAGTTGTGGGTTCAAAAATCCAATCACAGCCAAAGACAAAATCGTGCAAAAAGTGGCAAAAGGGGGGAGGGGAAAAACAATTTTTGGTATCCATTAGATACGCAACTAATACTACTCCCCTAGGTGGAGTTCTACTCTCACCCCCGCGGGACACACAAGGGTTAAGCCCCGGCCCCCACTGTGCTTTTGTTGTTGTTGCCTCGTCCGTCGCAGCCGTACCGTACCTTGTGTATATATTTTTAGGGGCGCGCAACCTTTCAAGCAGCTTAAATCGTATCCATAGGCATTATGTTGCCTCTCCTCTCCGGTACGTCTATGTATTTGTATCTGTACACTCTGCAGGTGTGTGTGTGTGTGAGCCGCGATTTAAAGGCAAAGCCCTAAATAAGCCAACAAGAGGGCCAAAAAAAACGGAGGGAGGGAGGGAGGAACGGAAAATAAATTTACATTTCCATTATGTTGCCTTAAGTTTTTAAAAATAAATTTAATTAGTTTGGTGTTTTTTTTTCTGCTATCCTTTCATTGGGGTTTTTTTTGTTGCACAAAAAGCGAAACCCTGTTAACAAATAAAGGCGAAACATTTTTTACATTCAATATAGTTGCTAGTTGATTTTTATTATTTTTTATTATCATTTATATACATTTTTTTTTTAATGGTTTTTGTTTGTGATTTTTTGCGTGGCCCAAAAAAAAAAGAAAAAATGTTTAATCAATATATGCGGGCAGCCAGCGTATATTTTGTATGTAAATAGAGATGGGGGCCTGGCATGGCATCGAGTCGCACGGCACACACACTCTCTCTCTCTCACACACACACACATATATATGCATCCATTTTTTATTGACACACATTCATTGCGGATTTTTCATTCCCATTTCCATTTCGAGTGTTTTTTTTTTATTCTGCTTTTCGTCGCCACTCCTTCAAACATGGCCAAGCATATTTATTGGGGCTCTGGCAGGCCTTGTGGATATTTTCCAGGTGTGTTGTGGCTGTCTAAATGGACAGGGAATTATCCTGCGGTAAAGCGGTGCATGAATTACCTGCAGGAGCAGGTAAGGGATCATTTTCTTGCATCCTTTGCAGTTTTTTCTCGATCTAAAATTGAATTGTGTATTGAATTTTGGTAAAGTTACGCAAAAAAAATATGTACATATGCAGTTGCTTTTCTTTTCTTTCTTTAAATTTAAATTAAAAAATGTATTTAATTTCTTAAAAGAATTGAAAAAATGTGGGTTGGATCCTACTGTAATTCTGCAGTTTTTTTCCCAGAGAATCAGAGGTAAAGCTCACTTAATTTCTTTGCCCGACCTCTGTTTAAATAGATAATAAAGGCATTCGTGTGGCCTGCAAAAAGGTGCTAAAATTTTAAAGACCCCAAAAAGTTCTGACTGAGAAAATCTTGTTTTTCCAGGCATTGAAATACCTTATTTCCTTTTCTAGATAAATGCAGGGATTCCCCTTTATGTCAATCAAAAATGAAGGAGTTCCTTCATTATTTTCAAAGGAAGCAATCAGTTAGTCCTGCCAAAATGTGTCACTCTCCGTCCGTTCGTCCTTTGCCTCTGTCTCCGTCCTTCTTCCTAAACCCTCGCAATTTATATGACCGAAAATTGCAATGTCGGTTTCATTACGCTTACATGTGTTGTGTGTGCTGTGATGTGCTGTGTGTGTGCTGTGTGTTTGTGTATATTTATGTGTTCCTTAGTGGCCCAAAACGGAAAACACGGCACAACACAACACCACTCCAAGTCACTCACTCACTCGATGGCAACCAAGCAAACCTCACCTTCTTTAACCCCCTTCGTGGGTGAGTGTGTGTGTGTGTGTGTTGGAATGTTCATTTTATATATATGTACAAATATATATATATATATATTTTTTTTTGGCGTTGCCAAAACAAAATTCCATGGCATTGCTAGGAGAAGTTGGGTTGGGCAGGACTGCATCCCATCCCAAACCAAATTGAATATAAAACAATCAACTTTATATTGTCGTCTGACACGACACGAAAATATACACGCAATAGGCCCCAAAATATGTGAAAGAACCAAAAAGTAAAAAAAAGAAAGAGAACCCCACAATAAAAAAAAAGAACTCCACACGAAATAGAAAACATCTGGAATGACTTAATAGCAACGATCGCTAAAGGATTCCACTACAGTTATCATTCGTTAAGGTCAACCATATATTACTCCTTTTGAAAAGAGTGATTTTTAATGAATACCTTGAACTTGTTGCTGTTTTCGAACCAATATTCTATGTTTTTGCTTTTCAAATATTGTAATTATAAAAAAGTAATTTTGGATTCTTAACGAATAGAATTAAATGTTGTAGGAGTTGCCCCTAAAATTCTCAAGTACAAAGTTAGCGGTAAACAAAATTTCAAAAATAAGTACTGAAGAGATTTCTTGCTGTGCTAAAACCCAAGTCTAAAGCGGATTTAAGCATAAAATAAGCCAGAATACTTATATACTTAATAATATTTCTAAAAGGAATTCCACTATAGGATAAGGTTTTAATTTATCGAGGCCTGACTGTATAATGCGGCACTGATGACAACAACTTTGCGACTGAAGAATAGTCAAAAAGACGGAATTGGATAATGGCACTCAACTAAATCAGCTTTATATTATTTTTCTTTTATTATTATTTTTAGTTCTTTTTGTTTTTGTTTTTTTTTCCCCCTGTTTGTTTTTATTATTTGTTTGCCGTCTTTTTTGAGGTTACCGGGTTAAGTTTATGGCTTTGCACGCATTCGCCTGCAATACGGAGCGGGTGGGGCTCGGGCAGGATTGGGTTGGGTTGGGTTAGTTGTTGTCCCTTAAACTACCCAAAACCCCCTTAAAACCCAATGCCCGTTTCGTTGACTAAATGAAATCAACTCCAAGTGTGGCGCCCCGAAAGTATGGCAAAAGTAAAACTTTCAGATTGCCTCAACTTTGTTTCTTTTCTTTTCTTTTTTTTTTTGAAGGGAAAAAAATTTTATTCTTTGGAGGTACTTTTTTTTTTTTTGTTCTTTCTGCATTATTTATAGTTGAAAAGAAAAACGCAGTTGGGGGGACTGCGATAATTGGATGGAAAGTAGTAGGAAAGTCAACTGTTGTTATTAATTTTAAATGTATTAATTAGGCCAGAGAGTTGTTTTCAATCAATTGGGGAAACGGGAAATATCATTTCATATCCTCCCTATTCAACAGCATCCCTTTAAAGTGTGCTATATAAAAAATCTCTTGTATTTGTGTGACCTCCATTGTATTTTTATAATATCTATGCGGGTTATTTGTGTTGTGGCTGCGACGGCTGCTGCGTGTGCGTTCGAATCTCAGTTTGTGTGTATGTGTGTGTTTGCGTAACCCTGGACTTAGCCGCCAAAAACGGCTGACAATGACCTTTGACATTTGCCAGACACTAACTAAAACTGCAATGGTTTCAACACACTTGCTTGCTTGCCGTCACCCCATTTTTTTCACTTATTTTGTAACCCCCCCTTTTAGTCTCTTTGGACTCTTACCCATTTACCGCTTTTTCTACTATCTTTTTTAGCTATTTTCTTCTCCTGCTGCTACTGCTACTGTTAGTACTCATTTTCCTTGCCTTAAGTTTTGTGGCTTGGGGGTTGTTGCTGAAGGGTTTGTGTTGTGCGGTGCGAACATACATAATTAGCTTTGCCTCAAAAAGCCGGCCTTTAATTTCCATCAAATTGCCTAATGCGAAACACACTAGCCGTGGAATAATAATAACAACAACACAACAACAGCACAACAACAATACAACAACAATACAACAACACAACAACAATACAACAACAATATCACAACAATCATAACTAACTCATTAGCACGGAAAAACTTTTCGTTTTCCCTACCTCCCTACCTCGTGTGGAATTTCCTTTCTCCACTTTTGCTTGCCGCCCTGCCGCCTGCCACAGCCTGCTTCTGTTTTTGAGGTCACAATTTGGGTTACCCTAGTGACAGAGAGAGAGAGTGAGACCGAGACCCCGTGGGGGATGGGAATAAGACGGAGACGACGACGACTACGACGACGACGACGACGACTGGGGAAATGGGTTTTTCGTTTTGCCATTTTATTGAGTTTGCCGCTCGCCGCTTTGCCGCTAATTTCGAAACAGTTAGCAGCCACTTAAGCATTTGTTTTCGCCCGCTTTGACTCGTTTTTCCTCACCTACTGCCTCCCCACTCGGTTTCAGTTCAGTTATTTGTTGTTATTCTTGGCCATTGCATTTTTTGACAGCTTTATGGAATGTGGCGTTAACTTGTTCGACAATTGGCAGTTGCACAGGGCAAAAAAAAAAAAAAAATAAAGAAAGGAGGAGAAAAAGCTGTTCTCTGTCGGTTTTCTTTTTTTTGTTTCAACTTAATAATTCAATTTGCCGAGAAAGAGGAAATTACAACAACTGTAAGGTAGGGAGTAGGGATGTATATAGAGAGGAAAATATGTTATATATCGAGAAAAAATTGAATTTTTTTAGTTTTACAGTCCGATATCTTAAACATAAAATCGATTAATCGCACATGTTTTATAGTGTGAAAATAACGGTTGGGTTTTTGCGTTAAATATTGATATTGTATTCACTCGTTATTTAAATTGATATTTTCAATATTTAATGCCACAATCGATTCATAAATCAACATTATAACATAAAGATAGTAAGAATTTTTGAGAACACAATTAATGTAAACTTAAAATAGGGAATGTTGTAATATTATTTATAAGTACTTTCCAATTAAAACATTTGAACATTTTTATTAATTTCCTTTTTCTTCTCGTTTCCAGGACATTGCCGCCTATATCAAGAAGGAGTTTGACAAAAAATACAATCCCACATGGCATTGCATTGTTGGTCGCAACTTTGGATCATACGTGACACACGAGACGCGCCACTTCATCTACTTCTATTTGGGCCAGGTGGCCATTTTATTGTTTAAGAGCGGTTAAAGTATTGTCGAGTCGGATGAAGTGGTGGTGAGGAGGCTGTTGCAGCAGCAGCAGCAACAGCAACAGCAACACGAAGAACATGAACATGAACACGTCGAACATAGAGAGGTACAGCTGGTAGAGCAGCAGCATGTTGCTGCATCAATGTTGCCTCAACAACAACAACAGCAGATGCAACTAAACTACCAACAACAACAACAACTTCAACAACAGAATCAACAACAACAACAACAACAACAGTTACAGGATGCGGAAATGATGACCGATACGCCACAAGAGGAGCAGCAGGATCAGAAGCAACACAAAAAGCCAGATGATGCAGAAGATATGGAATTAAAAGATGATCAGGAGGATCAGGAGGACGACGAGGAGGATGATGAAGATGATGGTGGCACCATTGTAGAGGATAGCGATGCAACCAGCTGCAGCAGTTGTCGCCGTGCCGAGGTCGAAGAACAACAACATCACCAATCGTCGTGGCTGTCTCCGCCTTTGCCCAAACAAGAAGATGTCTAGATTGGTTTCTGCGCTCCTCACACACACACACTCGTGCATGTGGAATGTTTTTGGGGTATTCCCTGCACTAGAATGTCAATACTTGGAATCTCGTTAAAACACAAGACAAAATACAAGGAAATCCAAGATAAAAAAGGAAGAAGACCACATTTAAGCAACAGTTCCCATAAATGAAACAATATAGAACACACGGCATACACTGGAAACAACAACAACGGAGTCTAGCTCTACCTAGCAACGACGATCATCATCATTCCCCATCCTGCTTGCTCACACACAAAACACACACACACACACACACACACACTGCAAACAATTCGGTTGCATTTGTCGCGTCCCACAAAATTCTACACTTTCTATTTTCCTTAGAATTTCCAATTGTTTTTTTTTTCTCGGGACTACAAATGTATCAATGTGCTGGCGCTTGGTTAGACCTTAACAACAAAAGCGTAATTAAACAATTGTTAACTAGAAATGAAAACAAAAAACCACCCATTGTGTTGTATTTTTATTTTATTTTGTAATTTTTTCCCCCTTGGAATTTTCAGTTTTTCAAATTTCGATTGGAGCTTAGCAGAGGCAAGAACCACAAAACACACACACACACACAACCACACGGACACATAGCACAGGCAACAACCACCACTACAACCGAACGAGCAAAGTAAAAAAAAAAGATAGAAAGAAAAAATAAGTAAAAGTAAAAAAGATTGTAAGGAAAACTCACATATTTTTCTGTTGGATGGATTATTTATGTGTATTGAACTCGCGCTCTTTCCCTCTTTCGCAACACGTGTAAACGGAAACCAAGCAGAAAAAGAAAATAGTATATTGTGAAATTTGCATACACACATACACCATTTGTACACATACACAAGTGCGCTCCTAATATGGGTACACGCAGAGAAATCTACACTTTGTGATCAATACTTTTTTTCTTAGTTATTTAAGTGGTAATTTTCTCAAACTTGTACAAGTTTTTAAAATTTATCCTATTTTAGAAATTAATAAGTTACTTTTAGTGACAATTTTAAATCGAACCAAATCCCCAAATATATTGGGATCTTATTTTCAATTTTTATACTTATTTCTTTGTGTGTACTTATACAATGTATTATTCATTGCTTACGAGGAAACACAAAAATCGGTGTGTGCTGGACATGGATTTTACCACCTACCCGCCCGCTTTCTACACGCCTTTCCTCACATTTTCTTGCATTTTCCTTTGATTGCTAACCAACAACAACAACAACAATAATAATAACAACAGAAAAGTATTACAACAACAACAAAGTATATGTGTGTATGTGTTTAAGTATTGTCCATCCACAGCAGCAAAGTATGCAACAAGAAATTTTTGTAGAAACTGCAAGCAGTAAGAAGAAAGTTGGAGAAAACTGTTGAAAAAATTGGGAAAAAGCAGCTAAAGAAGAACAACAACAACAATCCAATGCAAACAAAATATATAATTATCATCTTGTCGTTTATATACTAAATGTGTGCTATGTGTTTTTTCAAATCGGATTTATGTTATGCAAAAAAGAAAACTGAAGGGAAAACGTAAAATATACAGGATTTTCAAGAGAAATGCAAAAGAGAACAGAAACAAGAAACCGATAAAACAAAAAATATATAAATATATATATATATATTCATGCAAGAAATAAAAATAAAGTAAAAATTGGTGTAAATTAAGCAAAAGAAAAGCGAAAAAAAACTAAGTAAAACCTAATACAAAAAAAGCTTAATACGTAATTTCCTAAAAGAACAACAACAACCAACATTACACTTTCACAACACACACACACACACAAGTGCGAACATTTACCGTTACTTTTCACGTACACACATTGCACCTCTCTCTCTCTTTGGCTATTGCGTTTTAGATTATTGCTCAGCACGTTTTTTGCGTAGACACAAAACTATTTATGCTAACGGTAAGATACGAAAAACTCTCTCACACACCCACTCACACACACACTCCCCGTCACTCCCACTTACTTACGATAAATAAAAACAAAAAAAAGAAGAAGAAAAAACGACAAAAAGACACGAGAAAACATATTTTTTTTGGTCTTAAGAAGCAAAGCAAGGCGAATTTCTAACGGCAAAGACAAAGAAAGACACACATGAGGACTTCTGATAAGTGTTTATATACAAATATATATATATGTGTATATATGTATATGTATATATACATACATATGTATACAATATAAAACAACAAAAAAAGAGCATAATTTTTTGTCATAATGCAAAATATTTGTGTGCAAAAAACCAATTTTTGATGTAACAAAAAAAGAAAAAACAGAAAACCGAAAGACAGGACAAAAGAGAGCGATTACAGAGGAGATTAAAGTAGGCGAAAAAGCTCTTGAGATTTTCCCCCAAGTTTAGTTTTTCTCACGTCAATCAGATCCATTTCTTCATTTATTTTTTTTTTTTTTGTGCTAGTAACTTTTAAAACTCAAATCTTTTAGCTGCCATTTCTATTGAGAAACCGAGAAAAATAATAATAATACAAAAAAAACTAGTTTTAAACTTAGTTTATAATCTGTTTACTTGGATTTATTTGTCTATTCTACTTTTTCTAACTCTAATTTACTCGTTAATCGTTGTTTATTTATTTTTTGTGCAAGAAACCAACATTACTTAAGTTTTTTTGTAAGAGATTAGTGAATTATGTGAGGTGGTGAAGCGATAAAAAGCAGCTGCTAAATAGCGCAGCTGCAAAGCTAAATTGTGGAGCTATGGTGGCAATTTCAAGTAACAATACGAGTAAGAAATGAGAACGCAAAAAACCAAAAAAATAATAAAAATACAAATAAAAAAAAAAAACAAAACCAAAATGAGATCTTCAATGTGAAATAAAAGTACTTCTTTGAAACCAGGGCTGCGTTTCGGTTGGGCGGGAGACACTTTTCAGCCAGTAAACTGTAAGTATTTGGTATTTTTCAGAGATGAAAATTAATAATTAATAAAATGATTTGATTTTGTTTCAAAAAATAATTTATTTAAACCTTTTAAATACAAATCAACAGAATTAAATGGCTTAAAATCGAATGAATGAAAAAGAAGACATAAAAATGTAAAATTTCTTCAGAGATGTGAAAATTTTTAAAGGGATTCTCATAAATAAATAATATAAAACAAAGAGAATACCACAACTTGTTAAATTTAAATATTTACATAGAGTTTATAAAAGTAACAGCTTAAATATAGTTGGTTAAATTTTACAAATATTAACCATTTTTCGAATTTAGTATATTTCGCTCGGGCACACTGCTGGTATTTCCTGCCTACGGCACCGCGGTCACATCATAGTTGTGCAATATAGAAGTTGATAAACTCGCTGCTTTTTTTTTAATTGTTTAACTTACAACGACGCCCGGCGGTGCGACCGAGACAGCAGATAGCGTGTGGCAGCTCCAGTGTGCGAATATTTAAGCCAGATATATAATATCATAGTCCGATTTAGCCCCAGAGCCCTCGATATAACCCTCGATTTTCAGCGAAAATGTTGCGCACTCTGTCACGCGTTAGCGAATTGCCAATTATTGTTAAGCAACTGCAAAAAGTACGTAATATCGCAACAAATCTCATCCACTAACATTTTTAATTGTTGTCACTAATTTAAAAAAAAAAACAACAAATATACACACTACCAACTACGAACCCAACCAACCAACAACAACAACAACGACCATATATAAAATCAAAACAAAAAGCGAGCTATTACAATCAGCAGCAGTCACAGCAATAACGTCAACGGAAAGAGACTTAACAACAACAACAACAACAACAACAACAACAATGGGATGCAACATTGCAGATATTCATCGTCGTTTTTCGGTTTATTCCAGAATGCAGCACAGGCTGGCGTTTCGAAAACCAACAATTATGCCACGGAAGCCACCGTTAAAGTGAATCGGGTGAGTAAATCGGCATATTATCTTTACATAAAAAATACCAGAAAGTCTTTTTAAAGGATTACATAATGCGCTTTCTGCTTTGACAGATAGCAACTGTTAACTTGACGTGCGTGCTTGTGTGTGTCTGTGTGTGTGTGCGAGCAGGTGCACAGGGTTGCAATTTTGCCGGTCAAGTTAATTTTGAAATGACAAGGTCACGCAGTCGGCGATCTGTTGTCGACATCTATCTCCCTTTTTTTGTTTTTGTTTCTTTGCGTGGCCGCCGCGTGACTGTTCACGCACAAAAAAAAAAAACATAAAAGCCGTTATCAGCAACGCGATCGGTGATTTTCCCTCTGTCTCGCTTCCTCTCTCTCACGCTCTCACTTGCTCTCTATCTGTCTGTCTTTCTGTCAGTCTCTCTGTTTACGTTAACTCTCACGCCATAAATGTTGCCATTAAACAGTTATACAGTTATAAATCAGGACTGACCCTAAATCAGCTGTTTTTATAGGATTTATGGGATCTATAGGAAGATCAGCTGTTTTATTCGATTTAATTTTTTGTACGATTTTTGTAATTATAATTGTTTGCTTATAAAAATAATTAAATCGTGTGATTCATAAACCGTTATAATTTTGACAGCACATACCGTTACATGGGATAGCCTTGGTTTTTCTATTCCCATTTATCCCTTAGCTAAACTTTATTTAATTCCAAACTTTTCTTTCTCCTCTTTTAGCCCTTCAAGCTGCATCGTTTGGACGAGGGACCCGCCGAGGAAGTGAAACTGACCAAGGATGAGGCCCTCAGGTACTACACACAGATGCAAACGATCCGAAGACTGGAAACGGCTGCCGGCAATCTGTACAAGGAGAAGATCATCCGTGGCTTCTGTCATCTGTACTCTGGCCAGGAGGCCTGTGCCGTTGGCATGAAGGCGGCCATGCGGGATGTGGATAACATTATTTCGGCATACCGTGTCCATGGCTGGACCTACCTGATGGGCGTCTCGCCCAACGGTGTGCTGGCCGAGTTAACCGGCGTCCAGGGCGGCTGTGCTCGCGGCAAGGGCGGCTCCATGCACATGTACTCACCGAATTTCTATGGCGGCAATGGCATCGTTGGCGCCCAAGTGCCCCTCGGCACTGGCGTTGGCCTGGCCTGCAAATACAAGGGCAATGGCGGCATGTGTCTGGCCCTGTACGGCGATGGTGCGGCCAACCAGGGTCAAGTGTTCGAGGCCTACAACATGGCCTACCTGTGGAAGCTCCCAGTGATCTTTGTCTGCGAGAATAACAATTACGGTGCGTGGAAGAAGGAATAATATTTGAAATTATTTGATTATTTTTAATGATATATACATATTTTGAATGACAGCCATGGGCACCAGCACGGAGCGTGCGTCCTGCAACACGGACTATTATACGCGCGGCGACGCCTTGCCCGGCATCTGGGTGGATGGCATGGATGTGCTGGCCGTGCGCAGTGCCACCGAGTTTGCCATTAACTATGTGAACACCGTGGGACCGCTGGTGATGGAGACAAACACATACCGCTACTCTGGTCACTCGATGTCCGATCCGGGCACCTCGTACCGTACCCGCGAGGAGATCCAGGAGGTGCGCCAGAAGCGTGACCCCATCACCTCCTTCAAGGAGCTGTGCATCGAGCTGGGTCTGCTGTCCGCCGATGAGGTCAAGGTGGGTTTGGATTTTAACAACATAAAACTAATGCCATATAATAAAATAATAATTATTGTTAATTTTTGGTAGGCCATTGACCTGAAGGTGCGCAAGGAGATCGACGAGGCCACCGCCTTTGCCAAGACCGATGCCGAGCTGGGCGTAAGCCATCTCTGGACGGACGTCTACTCCAACTGCCTGGAGAGCAAGCTGCGCGGCACCATCTCCTACAATCTGGATCACATCCAGGAGCGCAAGGGTGTCAATCATTAAACGAATTCGATTCGAGGAACTCACACAAAACCCACAGCAACATCAAAACACCAATAAACCCTAAACAAAGGCACCTCTACGCAAAGACAGACCACAGACAGACAAAGACAACTGACCACAGACACTTAGACACAAGCGAAATCTCTAGCTATTAAGCCGAATGTTTAAAAGAAAAGTATGAGAAAACATATATATGGATATGGATGATAATGAGGAAGGAGTATCCCCCCCACGTAGTCAACCCAAGAAGCTTAGCTGAACGGAGGAGCACTGTCCAACCACATTGTAGCGTAGCCACAACCACATAACTCACTGGGGAACTGCATTGGATATTATATTACGAACGTGTTCAATAATGGATAAAGCGAGGTGTAAATTGTTGAAAATATATAAAATACCTAGAAAAATTAACAAACTAAATGTATTTCCTTTTTAAAAGATGTATTTGATAATGATGCAGCCTTAGTTTATATTCTGGAAAGTCCTTTGTAAATTTTGCAACATTTTCTTTCTCTTTCTATTTTAAGATTTATTTTTGCCATCTCCCTCTAGTTCACTAGATTTACACTTGATTTTGGATGATAAGACCGAGTAGTATGTCGATAGAGAGCGCAGGAGAGCGCTAGCACACAAGGAAGTGGATCTGCAGAAGCTCTATGGAGTGTCTACGTCAAGAACGGGCTAAGGGGCTAAGATACGTGGTGTTTCAGGATATAATTTGGAGTTTTTCAGGTGGCAAAACCAAAAGAAACGCGTCTCAGCGAGGTTAAAGAGCTGCCCGCTTTGGCTGATGGCAAGGCCAAGGAAAAGGCTGAATGGAAAAGCATAGAGTCCGGGAGACAAGAGCAGCATCAGCCACGTTATCAAGGCCAAGGTCAAGGCCAAGGCTGACGCAGAACCGGAAAAGCAGAAAATCTAGAAGAAAAAACTCCAACTGCCGGGCACTATAAGTTCCAGGACCGTCTTGAAGTAGTATTATCCTTGGCCCAAACTTGGCCCAAGTGAAAGCTTTCTTTAGTCAAGTTCCAAACAAATGTTAACAAAGGTAAAGTAGATTCCAAGTATAGTCGTTTTTATAAATCCATAATTCTTCTCTTACTCATTTTTAAGTTTTTATTAATAAAAATAAAAAAGTATATATAAATAAATAATAAAAAAAAAAAAAAAATTAGGAATTTCATAAATAAAAAATAATATAAATGTATTTCAAGTATAAACTGTTACTGTTGAAGATTTCTAAATAAAAAAACAGCAATAATCATTAGCAAAAATTTTTAGGTGTTTTTTTTTTATTAAATAAAGTTGTGTTTTTATTTATAAATATTTTAAAATTACAATAAAACCCCTTGACTTTGAAAAATTATTCTTTAGTACCTTTTTTTTACAAATAGTTCTTGTTTACAATTTATTTTACGTCTAGAAAAACAATGTCGAAAGTTGTGTTGACTGTCAAAAGCTTAGTAAGCTAAGGTGCAAAGCTTCCTGAAACTATGTCTCCTCAAATACACCGAAAAAAACACGGATCTTGAAAATTTGTTATTCGGATTCTGTTAAATTGTTGAATATTTTCTCTTTAATATTACTAAGAATTTAAGTATAGACTTCTTTCGTAAACTAAAATGTGTAAATATTTTATATTATATATATAATATATTTTTTTATATTCTTTTAAGTTTAAATATATAGAAAACGAAAAAAAGGTTAATTTTTAATATTGAAAACTGGCGACCGTGAACTCTTTAGCAGTATTTCTAAATACTTTATATTAAGCGAGGCAAAGAAATTAAAGTAAGTGTTATTTAATAATAATTATTAATATGTTAAAATAAAAAAATCTAACTTATTAGTATTTATTTAAAATATACAAATATTAAAAATTGTATAATTATGCATTGTATCCGAAGGACCTAGTTTTTTTTTCTTTTTTTAAAACTTCAAATAAACTAAAGATTATTACTTAAACTCAATAAGTTACTGGATATCTGATATTTTATTTTATCTAACTTTAACTTAAAATAATAATATTTAAATAATTAATATTTATTTATTAACTTAACAAAGATTGTTTTTCGTGTACTTAAAGCTCTCCTACAGCCACCTGTAAGAGGTCTCTCCTCGTTCTCGTCAGCGCTAATCGAGCTGATCGGCAAAGATATGGACAGAGCCCCGTCCATTTATCATTCGGCTAAATGGCGACCGTGGTGTACTATGTGTGTGTGTGAGTGTGTGTGTTTGGTGATCATGATTCTGCGGGGCCCACGCGCACCACACGCCCGTGTGTCGCTTCGAAGCGTATATAGCATATATCCGACGATCCGCTGTACCGCCGCGTATCCCATCGGGGCTTCAGTCTCCTCGCGATGCTCTGGCGTTGATCTTCGCCGATCTTCCGAACCGAACCGATCCGAACCGATCTTCACGTGCATTCGCAATTTCTCCTTTCGGGGCCTCTCTCTCTCAACGGATTTATTTAGTTATCAAGTGTGTGCGTGTGTGCTTTGTAATTAATATAAATATATTTATTTTTTTATTTATTTTATTTTATGTGAAGTGAAGATTTGCATTAAATAAACCTCAATAAAACTGGAATTTAGTTAGAAAATAAATATTTTAAGGAAAATTTCACGTGAAAATGAAAATTACCATGTGAAACAATCAATCAAATAATAAAATAAACAAACAGAGAAGGCAACCTGGATGATGTATTAAATTATAAATTCAAATCAACTGAAACTGAAAACAAATGAAATTTTAGAATAAAATTCAGTTTTTAGCATAATCAAATTTGCTTTTAGCCTTTATTTAGCTGCAAAAATATATTTAATTCCAACGTTTGCCATGATTCCCTTTATTGTTTTACTTTTATTTTTGTTAGATTTTTATTAGAAAACCCCAAAGGCAACTGTCAAATGATTTTCCACAATTTTCATATTTTCCTCTATTTTGTTGTTGTTTTTATTTGTGTTTTATTTTAGTGTTGTATTTGCCGCTTTGTTTGGTTTCATGCTGGGACATACTTAGCCACACACGAGAATTTTTGAGAGCATTTCTCTTTTACTTTTTAAGTTTTTCTTTCATTGGAATTCTTTTTCGGTTTTGCGGCACAAAAATAGTGAAAAATATTCCTCATGACATTTTCTTTGCTTATTTTTCAGTTTGTTTTAAATTGTTGACAATTGTGATAAATCATTAAAAAATAAACAGAAGCAAATAACTGCATAAATATGGCAAATTTTCAAATGAAAACTCATAAAAATGCATACATATAAATGTTTGAATATAATAATTAATACTCAACGGCCAAAAGAAAGTCTGTAAATTATAGATATCGTGGTCTAAATAAAAAAAAATATACACATAAAATAAGCAAGAAAACAACAACAAGTAAATCAACATAAAAACATTAAAGCTGAAAGAGGGGATTATTTCAGGTATGAATTTAAATTTTGATATATATTTAAACACATTAAAAAAATAATTAAGTTTGTTTGTAATGATTTTAGATTTAAAAATGTTTCTATATATATTAAAAAATGGTATTTTCGATTTTTAAAAATATTTTCTAATTTATTTAAGCAAGGATTCTCAAATATTTCGGAATCTATTTGCTTATTTGTTGAAACATATCGATTTTCTAATATAAAATTGGATTTTAGGTATTATTAAATATTCTTTCATTTATTAAAAAAAAAAAACATGGCAAAATCTCCCACGACATTTAAAATTTTAATTATTTATTTATAAATTATAAATTTAAGTTTTTTGGCTGACAAATTCTTAAATATAATATTAATTTTAGATTTCTATAAATGGAGGTTTTTAGTTAATTATGTTTTCTGTCATTTCCTAGATTTTTTATATATTTTTAATAAAATAAAATTTAAATTTAAAACTACTTAAGTGGATTAAGCCGCTTATGTTTTAGTTCCTCTTCCTCATCACTATCTAAAATAAGGTCCAAAAGCTTCTTATTAATTAATTATTAATCTCTAAATAAATAATTAATAGACTCACCATTTTTGTATTCTTTTTTATTAACTTTTTGGTAACTTTAAATAATTTATATTTAACTCAAAATCATGTTCTTTATTTCATTATTTTATTTTTTTTATTATTATTCGTACTTCGTGAGTCTCTCAGCACCCCGCTGAGAGCTGATCAAATACACTCGAAAATCAATTGAATTGTTTTTTGTACGCTCTTCAAGTGACACACTTGAGCTGAAATTCGTATCTTGAGAGATCATTCAGGAGGAGCATCTCGGCAAATATATGCACGTACGTACGTTCGTATTTATATAGACAGGTATATAGAGAGATGATCCAGGGCCAAGTCGAGTGGCATTTTTTGTTCAGTATTTCCGCTACATTTGCATAGTCGGCGGCGGCGGCATCGTCGGCGTCGTCGGCGGCAACGGTTAGGGTAAGGTGAACTGAGAATGGAGAATCCAAAGCAATCCAAAATATTGACCAGCGATCATCATTACAATTTCAATTTAAATTCCACTTTAAATTTAAATTTAAATTTGAATTTAAATTCCATCTCCATCTGTCTCCTCCAAACAGCGGCCACATGTGATGTTGTTGGGCGTAAGGAGCCCATGGCACACATGGCGTATACTCAACGCAGCAATTGCGCCAGACAGCCAGCGCGAGAGGCTAATCCCGCATCTAATAAATATAATCAAAATTGCTCGCTCCCCGTCTCCAAGTTGCCAATTGAATAATTGAACAATCTAACGCCTTGCCGGGGTCGTCTTCTTATTTCTCTTTAGTTTTTCTTTTATTATTTTATTTTCTTCTTCTTTTTTTTTGTTCTTCACATTTGCTTGAAAGAAGATCTATTCATGAGAAATCTTCTGCTTTTTTTTTTCCTAAGCAAAGTCGGAAGAGCATGGTGTTTCAGTTTTGATCTTGGAATGTAGATCAAGGTGCAGATGGAGGCTCCGATTTTGCTGATTTTAGGAAACTTTAAATTTAATAATTCTGTCGAAGAATCAAAATGAAATGTATTTAGTTTTTCTTTTCATTTATAATCATATATAGAATTAATATAAAAAAGAACTTATTAGGTCAGGAACTTGCTGGGTACCTGCTTTATGATAAAACTAGTGTGACCAGGTTCAAAACTAAAATGCTGATTTTATGCAAGCAAGGCCACACTGTTTAAATCTGAGTTGTAGCATTCAGTCTCTCAGGGATCTATTCAGGAAACAAGAATAAAAAATATGTGAACATTTCTCTACCAAAATCTCTATATAAATATTATAAATATTATAAATATTATAAATAATTATGATATTAAAGTGAGTTCACATTGCAATGTTTATTTTTCATTCTTTATCAATTTTCCCGCTCGTTTCGTTTAGACACTATTTTCCCAACTAAAGAAACTGATGACGCGACCTTGAATTAAAATAGATTTTTATGCGCAACATTTCTATATAGTATATATCTATATATATTTATTTATATTTGTTTTTGTTGGACCCGTTCGCCGCACGTCACCAAATTCGCCGAACATTTGAAATATTTTTCCTCTGAATTTTCTTTGGTCTAACGTTAACCCCTTAAACCCCCTGAAAACCCAAAGAATGCCACTGGATATCGAGCAAATTGAGATAAGATCACTGAATTCAAGTGGAAATGCATTTGCATTCCTTGGCCAAGTGCAGCAGACGCAGCAGCAGCAGCAAAAGGCGAACATTTAAATCAAATGAGGCAACCAGAAAATTGAAATTAAAATTCGTATGGCATGTGGCGCAGAGGGGAGGCGAAAAATAATAATAATTATAATGGTGAGAGAGATACTGAAATGCTGAAAATCATTTGCTGAAACGGACGCCAAAACATTTGTATTTGCAATTGTGCATTTTTCAGGCCCAAATCAACAATTTAAACGGCTGCAACGGGATTTTTTTCTTTTTTTTTTTTTGTTATTTTTTCGAGGTCAAAATTCTCTCTTAAGTGTGTGGAAAAAAAAGTTATGCCTGTGCACTTGCCATAAATTTTATATGGATTTTTAATTTGAAATTTGGTTGGAAGGAAAAACAAACTCATCATGGGAAATCCATGGGAAGTAGGAAGAAACATTTTCTCACTGAAAATGATGTTTGTAATGTTTTGAGATAGGTTTTGAGTTTAAATAATCATAATTAAATTTATTAAGAATAGATTTTAGATTTTAGATTCAACATTCAGAATCTTTAATATAGTTTAAATAGTTTCTCTATTATTTGGCAAAAATAGTATTGAATAAATATTAAATAAATGGAATATTTCTCGTTTCGAATTGCATCTTAATTAAATTTATTAAGACAAGATTTTAGATTCCAGATTCAGAATCTTTAATATAGTTTTGATAGTTTTTTACTCCATTGCTTAGCAACAAATAAATGTGTTTTTATTTTATTGAATAAATATTAAATAAAAGAAATATTTCTGATCAGAAATAATATAATAAAATATCTTATAATGTTAAATAATATTTTATTTAATTATAAATCATAAATATATATTTTTTATATTGAAGAAACATTGAAAAACGAATAATACTGAAATATCTGAAAATCGCAAAAAAATATATTTGACCAAATTTACTTACTATTTGGCTTTATTATTATAAAGACGACAAATGCCTGACAATTAGTCAACCACATCAAACAGGCAACGCAAAAAAATCGGAAACATTTGGGCCACATGTGAGTATAGCCATAAAAAGTAGATTAAATGCTACGGAAATAATCTCAGGACACAAAAAAAATAGAAAATACAAAATACAAAATACAAAAGTCTAGAGAACAAGAACGAGAGGTGGAAAACTGCAATTGAGTGAATGACAATATTATTTATTTAATTTGTTGTGCTCGCATACGAAAATAGATGCCGAAAATAACAGAGAGCCTAAGAAATGAAAACCAAATCACGAAAATCGAGAGGCGAACGTGACAAAAAGATACAGATACAGATACAGAGTCACACAAAGCCAGATACAAACTAATGATTCCAAGAACAACAGGCTACCAACGACGCACGAATATATGACAGAAAATATCAAATCAAATGCATTCTGCCTGCCAGGTGGAAACATGACAGCCAAATGGGAAAAAAGGGGTGTGGAAAACGTGTTGGAAAAACTAGAGAATGGTTTTTTTTTTGGTTTTTCTTCATTTGTTTTTCTTTATTTTTGGGGGGTAGAAAGAGGCATCCATTAGGCGATGGACACACACTGAATCAGCATACGTCTAATGACGAACCCCTCAACCAAAATAAACACCGCAAAAAGGCGAGGAAGTACCCAAAACCAACACTTTTTGACAGCTCAATGTCGCATGAATATTTATATATATACAAAGATATATCGCTCATCGCTCATAATCGTAACAGTTGAGAGAAACTGTGTGCATCTAAGAGGGATTACCATGAGTCATCGAAGTATAATTTCTACAGGTAAATCGGGATTATTTAAGATCACCTTTGAAGCATTGTTTTCTTTAAAATTTTCCACACTTAAAACCCAAATATTATCTTCCTTTTCGAATATATATATTTTTTTTTCCAAGCTATTTCGGCAAATTTGTATTCGTATTCATTATTTCCTAATTACGTAGTTAGGTGCAAGGAAGGAAAGCTAGAATATATAGATTATATAGTCAATAAACAATGAATTCGTTTGGCAAAATAAATCAACAACAACATTTGGGCTCATAAAACTCTTGCTATATTCATTGTTTTTTTGTATTAATTGCCTATACATTTTAATGAGTATTCCTTGTGGCAAAAAGCTTTAAAAATTAATTACAAACATATTAGGAAAATTGAATATAATTAAGAAACAATTGCTTATTGACAAAAAAAAAACAACACTAAGATGAGCAGTTTTATAAAATAAATTTTATATATTTTAATGATTTTTGTAAATTTTGTAATTGAAAATGCTCTGATTATATTTTATGAATAATTTAAATAATAATTATAGTTTATATCTTATAAGTATTTATCGAATATTATTTTATTGCTCTTTATTATAAATATAATAAATATTATCTTACAAAAAATTCAACAAATAATATTTAATATTGTAGTAATAATTATTAAGTTATTTTAAATCAAATTAGTTGCTATTCATATTATTAATTATTATTTGTTGAATTTTTTGTATGATATTAATTTTTCTATTTCTATTTAAACGTTTTATTATTTTCACGAAACTAATCAAAGGAATTGAATGTAAAAAATGATTTAAAAACGTTTTCTAAGAAATTTAAGGATGTAATGTAAAAAAGTAAATTATATAAAAATAAATATTTTATAGGCTAAAAAATAAATAGGGAACCATCTATACGCCCATAAACCGAAAAGGATATTTAATTCCAAAGAATAATTTATGATATAATTTCGCGTGACCAATTCTTAGCAACAAAATCATAAAAAAATCCAACGCATCAATTTCTATCTCTGTTTGCAAACGCAACATTACACATTTTAGATGCCAATTTAATGCCAAGAGCTCCGTTCGACATGCTCGTCACGTAATTTGCGTGAATATCGAATGGGCAGCGATAAAAACGCATCCAGTTAAATGCCAAAAATGGAAAATTGAAATGCAATAAAGCACTAAACGTTAAACATTAAATAATTGACATGTCCATGTCGCTCGCTGGCCAAACAAAGCGCATATCAAATTAAATGTTAACCGCCACGTTCCCTCCATCAGTTTGAGTTAGTGTTGGTGTAGTGCAGCGAGTGTGTGTGTGTGTGTGAGTGAGTGTGTGTGTGCCCAGTGCAAATATCACTCCACATATACATGGATGTCCAAGTTGGTCCACGGTCTACACTGAACAAAATATTAATGAAATTCAAAGGAATTACAGGGAATTGTAGCTGGAGGAAGAATGTAATTACAAAACTAAATTTATTTAATTTATTTATACTGCTTGTTTTTATGTTTAAAATATAAATATATATTATTTTTGTGTAGGAAATATATAATTTATTTAATTTATTTATACTGTTTTTTTTTTTTTTAATATAAATATATATGTTTATTTTTGTGTAGGAAATATTTTATTTTATTTATTTATACTGTTTATTTTTATATTTAAAATATAAATATTTTTTTTTTTGTATAAGAAATATGTTCCTAATAGTCCACACATTTTATTTTTTTAATTATCTGGACACATTGGTCTTATTTAACCAATTAGGCATCTTTTCCAATATATTAATTTAAATTATTGGATTTTGAATATAGTTTTTGTTTAATTTTTTTATATTTTAAAATTTTATGTACTATAGTACACTCAATGTACACAAAATTAAATATTAAAAATATTGTTATTATTTAAAGATACTTTTTTCCGTATCATAACGTTATTTTATAAAATTGTTCAACCCCGTTTTAAAGAAAAAACATGCTTTTATTAATATTTTTAAATAAATAAAACCTTTTCTCTGCGTGTATATACTGTGTAGATATATAAAAGTATATGTATATGCATTCAGATCAGATATCGGGCATAGCCATGTCGAGGCACGTGCGCGGCTTAAAAATTGAAATCAGAAATGAAAACGAAAAGCACATGAGCTAAATTTATGCACGTGACGCAGACGCATTTTCCGCATTTCTCTCGCCGTAAATGGGAGATACTAAAACGCAGCATTAATTGATTAATTATGCAAATTCAAATGTCATGCTGACAAAAATATCAAAACTCTTTGCGTTTGCCCCACTCGTGTGGCAATTGTTTTAAACACAACCACAGCCGAAATTACGAAAAGTAAACGTTTTGTTATTTTTGTGGCGACCGTGACAGTGGATATACTCTTTTTTTTTTGAGTTTATAATAATGTAATGTTTGGAATTTCCTAAGAATATTTTCCTTTAATTAATATTGCCTTTTCTTGCTTTTTAATTTATATTTTTTCCTTTTAATTATTGTCTTTTATTAATTTTAATTATTATTGTCTTTTCTTGCTTTTTATTTATATTTTTGTGGCGACCGTGACAGTGGATATACTCTTATTTTGGGTTTATAATAAAACTTGTAATGTTTGGAATTTCTTAAAAATATTTTCCTCAGGCGAAAGTAGTGTCATTTTTTTCGTTAATTAATATTGTTTTTCCTTCTTCATATTTTTATTTATATTTACAGAAAAAAAATAAGATTTTTAACGAATTTATTATATTTTTTATATTCATTCATACTTTCTTTTGTTTATTGATTCATTTCTAAAACCTGGTTTGCAGTAAAAACTATAAATAGCTATTTAATGCTTTATTTTCGTAGCCCATATATGCTTTATAGGATCATTAATTTCTATTACCAAAAACATCTGTATGCCATAAATTCCCTCTGCAACATTAGAGTACTCGCAGTACCAGACACGAAAAAGTAAGCATATAAAAAAAAACGGCAAACAAACAAAGAAAATGTTTGCCAAATGCCATCAGACATTTAAACATAAGCAAACAGCGAGACGCACTAATTAAGTGGCCAGCGTTGAACGTTGTACCGCGTCCACCTGTGCGTATACGTAATTAATTCCATTATAATCTCTTACGCATAATAAAACAAACGGGGCCCACACACGAGTGCATACATATATAGGGGGAAAAAGTTATTAAACCTATCCGAAAATGTTATACAAAATGGCATTGAAGTCTGCAATTAATTGTCAACGAACTCGTATCGTTTTTATTACTTGTTTTTCATTGGATTAAATTTCATAAAAATCGAATAATACCTTGGGTGAATTTTTCCTGTTTAACCGATGCTAAAAACACGGGCTGGCAAAGGCCAGCAAAAACAATTTTTAATTCTGTTTGCCTCCATCAACACCTTTTGGACCCCCGTCTGCATATATACTATATATAGAGTGTATATTTTTCGATGAAAGCTTACAAATATTTGCAATTCGTGTTTATTATTTCTTTCGTCTTTTTCGCTGTGGGTGTGGCTGTGGCTGTTTCTCCTCGCCCATTTTTATGAGCTACATGGAAAATGTTTTGGTTCATTCGTTGTGCCCCCGTTTATATGTATTGTTTATAAACAAAATGCCCAATTGACTGCCAGCCAAATGATGGCTAAATAATAATAATAATGGCAGCAGCTATGGAAACAGAGCATAAATGTGCGTCTGTGTGTGTCTCGGCCACATGAAAATCCTAGAAAATAATGTAAAAATAAACAAAAGTCGAGGCGAAACAGCAGGTGAAGAAGTGACAATGGGTGAATTATTTATTTATTTCAAAGAAATCCATCGTCTATCTGGAAATATAAATATTTCAGGTATTTTATCAACCAGAAAAAAAGAAATATATTTTATAGAATGCATTAATGGATAAGAGTTAATGAGGAAATTCAGTGGTTAATTTTTAAATTTGTTAATTTGTTGACTTAATTTATTTGTTTAAATTAAAGTTAACTGGTTTGGTAAATAAATATTAATTTAGAAATTAAAATAAATTTACTTTGAATTAAAAAAGAATTGTTTAAGAAAAGAAATTAAGAAATAACAATATAATTAATTTATTGATTTAAATTGAAGATAATTGGTTTAGTAAATAATTCTAAAATAAGAATTAAATTAATTTTTAGTCATAATTTATTAATTTAATCTAAAGTTAATTGGTTTAGTAAATAATTATAAATTTATGAGAAGAAAGAGAATAAGAATTAACTTACTTTGAATTAAAAGATAAATAAAAATAAAAGCTGGATTATTTTTCATTTTAAATTAAAAAAAATCAGTTTTGCTATGCATATTATAATATTGTTTGAAATATTTAATTTAGTATTCTGCTTTAGCTTAAAACATATTTTAGTATTAGAAAATGCAATTTAGTTTAAATTTAACATTATTAGAGGTTAGCACTTAAAAATTAAATAAAAACATCATCTCCGATTTTATCTCAGATTTTTTAACTCAAAACCCTAAATTTGTTGTAACTTTTAGCATCTTTCTAGTACCAATTTGTATTTAATTTAAACCAAAATCTTTCATTGTTTTTGGAAACCAGCTCGAAGTGATGATAAACGAACCAACTTAAAATTGCCACAAAAAATAAAATCCATTAATAATCATCAGCAGGAAAGGGAGAGAGATTGAGAGAGAGAGAGAGAGAGAGAGAGCGAGCAAGTGAATAAAATAATAATAAAAACCTTTTAGCATATCCATGGCAATCCCCCGAGCTAATGAGGCGAGGATTCAACTTTGGGGGATTCCCCCAGAATCCACCCACCACCCACCGTCGCCCACCCTGCTTTTCCCACACTCGCACGCCCCTTTTTCGCACTGCTTTCAGCTTGAATAACAGGCAACATTGTTGCCAGCTTGTTTTAGTTTTTGTTTTATATTTTGTTGTTTTTTTTGTTTTTTTTTTTTTTTGGGTAGAAACCATGCCGTTTTTTTTTTCTTTTCATTTTTTTTTCTGGGTCCTGCTGCCTGAGTGGAGCATGTGCAACAATGTTTTTATTTTGGCTGAGCTTATTTTTAGTTACTTTTTGTTGCCTTCGCTGAGCGAGAGAAATAACTTTCTAAATAAACGCAGCAGCGCCAGTTAGCAACAATGGAGGCTACCAACAATAACAGTCAGCACACACACACACGCACACAAACACACGCACACTTACAGTTACACTCATATACACATATATATATATATAAACACTTTCCGCTTTTGCTGTCTGCGCATTTTCGTGACGCTTTTCCGCGGATTTTTTTCGGGCATCTTTGAGGGGTATCATGAAGGGTAGATTGGTTAGGTGCTTGTAATACAGGTGAAATTATAGTAAAGACTTTTCCTTTATTTACAAATTGTTAAAAAAAATAGACATAAGTAAATTGAAGTGTAGTAAATTACCTCTTAATAACTAAAAAAATATATATAAAGATTGTAGATTGGTCATACATAAAATTGGTTATAATTATTCTAAAAATTATTCTATTTGCTTTAAGAGTAGTTACAAAATATGAGGCAAAAATTTCAATTTAAATATATAAATAAAAATATTTTATATAAAATATTAAGATATATTTCATGGCATTATAAAGCCACAAATATGTTAAGTTCAATAATATATAGATAGTATCATAAATTTTGATACATCAATATTTTATATATCGACACAAGTATTGCAATCAATATTACAATATCAATATTATCAAAAAAATATATTTTTTTATGTGTAGAAACTGAAACTAGACCAAAGTAATTATAAGAAAATAATACAATATCGAATTATCGAAAATAAATTGCAATCTTTAAAATATATCGATAAGAATCGATCAAAACTTACACATTTACCAGTGTAAATAATTCCAATATATCAGACAGAATACAGATTTATTTAACAAATATTGCAATGTTGTTTAAAAAATATTGTTATAAATTGGTAAATATTTTATTATTTGATTTATTTTGTGTTTTTTTTTTTCAGTCGGATATGTTATACAGAATATATATTTATAAAACAAATTTTAAATCATTATATGATCAAAATATATATCGATTCAAATATCGATTCACCATTCCAAAAACCAAACAATGCTGTGGATAAATAAATAAATAAATTAATATACATAATTAAGTAAATAAGTTAGTCTAAGTTTTTCAATAAATTAATATTAAGAAATAAATTTTAAAGTTGGTATAAGTACAATGGGTATCCCTCAGTCGAGTCTCTGGCTTCCATTTCCCTTGACGCCATCGTACGCGTGGCGAAGTTTTCTCCTTGCAGCATTTTCATTTTATTGCCGCGCAGATTAGAGTTGCAAAATTGTTAAATTTTCATTCCAATTGCACGGCATCTGCTTCCGTTTTTCCCAGCTTTCCTCTCCCCTTTCCCCTCTCCTCTCTGCTCGTTTTTAATTTCTTTCAAGGAGACTAAAACGCCTCAAGTCCTTGGGCCAATTAATTGACAGCGAATAAAAGTGAGAGACAAAAGTAATAACGACGAAAATGGTAAATAAATAAACGCTTGGTTAGCCGCCACTCGACAACATAAATAATGGTGAATAATCGAATTAACTCAACTGCCGGTTCATAATAATTTTTCACAAATGCGCCAGAAATTTGGTGAAATTTGTAATTTAAATAATTTCGTTAGGCCCAAAGTTAGGGTAATAAAGAAGGAAATAATATAATTAAACCACAATTAAAGCCAAAACTAAACTGAAAAGTTATGGCCAAAGTTTTGTAGGCAGTAAACTGCAGTCTTTAGTTATTGTAAACACATTTTAAGACCGCCTTTGTTGCCTCCTTTGTAAAATATATATCCTTTTAATTGCTCAAATGTGTCGGAAAACTTTACCAAATTAATTTTTCTTTTGTATTGTGAGCTTGCTTTGCTTTGAGTTGAAATGCCATTGGCAAATGTCTGGTTAAAACGTCTTCATTGAACTTGAATCCACAAAAGTCTTTGAACTAATTGATGTTAATGCTAATGGATGTATATTCTAAATTTTGTAAGTGGTTAGTTTTTGTTTTAAAAATAGCCTCTGGCCAAGAATTTAAAATTAAAATTAATTTATTAGAGCTTTTAGTTTGGTTATATTCACATTTAAAACTTTGTTTTTTTGGAGGTCTAGAGGGCTTAACAATTAAAATAGATTAAATAGAAGAGGGAAATTATTAGGGGAAACTTTAAATTTTTTATAAAAAAATGTCTAGTTAAATATTACGACTACTTTAAAATGTTAAATTCCCTTTATAAAATTGAGTTTTGGTTTTAAAAATAAATTAACAATAAAAGTAAATGAAGTAGAAGAGGAAAATTTATTAGGGGAAAGTTTTGAATCTTTATAAAAAATTTATATTTATTATTTTATTATTATATATTACTACTACTTTAAAATGATTAATTCCCTTTATTAAATTGGTTTTCAGACTTAAAAATAAATTAAAAATTTAAATAAATTAAGTAGAAGAGGAAAAATTTATATTAGAGGAATTTTGAACTTTTATAAATAATTTACATTTAAATATTACGACTACTTTAAAATGATTAATTCGCCTTAACAAATTATAAAAACCTATTAATAGTTTGTAAATTATAGAAAAAATATTGTTAATAACATATTCTCTTTGCAATTAATTTAAAAATATTTTTCCTAATTTATAAACAAAATTAATTCCTGAAAGGCACTTCTATTACTCACTTAAAAAATCTAAAAAAAAAACCAAATTGAAAGCACGAGAGTGGAAACTCAATTTTCTCCCTTTCGTTTTGGTTAAAGTGGCTTTATGGGGTTTTGGGAAAACAGCCAGTTTAGCTGAGCTATATACAGATATATATATATACATAAATATATATATGCATATGTGCAGACCGGTGGAGTCGCAGCGGAACACTTGGCGACAAATTCTAAACGTTGCCGCCGTCGCCGAAGGCGCCGTCAAATTATGCAACGCCTTCTGCTGCGTCACGTGTTTCCCTCACACACTCGCACACCCCTCACACCCCTCACACACACACACCAAACACAACCAGGTGCAGCGGCGGCGTTATAAAATTTAATTAATGCAAAGGAGGGGTCGGGAATAAACGGGGGCCAGGCGCCAAGAAACGGGCTAAGCTCTCGCTGTGATGATGGTCCTAAAGGCTTTGTCTGCCCCTGTTGTTTTTGGGACCAGGTGGAAGACGCAAGGTGAAAGGCATGAATGCACTGTAAAAAATATATATAAAACCGAGTGGATCTTAAGATAAGATTTGTTCCCTTAAATATCCTGATAATTAAAGTGTTTTAGGAAATATGTATATTACTTATATGGAGGCAAATTATTGAGTTTAAAATTTCTTGGTTTAAATACAGTTAGTTTTTCTCATTTTTTCTATGAATTATATGTGGTTTTCTTTTAATTAACATTTTAAGTGATTCACAATCTTCAACAACCTAAAAATATATATGATAGTACCACAGAAATCACTAGAGTTTTTAAAACCCATTAAAATGCACCAAAAATTATGCTAAACTATTTTATTTTGTAAAATAAAAGTTTGGAGTACAAATTTGTTATGTAAAAACTTGTAATTCGCCATTTCAGCAAGCTCCACTGCCTCCAAATGTGAACGCACTTTTACGGCTAAAAAGAAAAGCGCGTAAAGAGTACGTAAGAACGGGTGACGTTAGAATCTACCAAATTTACGTACGACTGGCCAATCGTTTGCAAAAAGCCCTTGCAAAGGTTAAAGCGAACGCATTTGATAGCCTGCTGGAAAACACTGGTCCCGATGCATCCTTCAACTACTCCTTATGGAAGCTCACAAGCCGCTTTAAAAGGGTCGTCGTCCCCAAGGCCCCACTCAAGGATCCAGCTGGCGGATGGTGCTACTCAAATGCACAGAAAGCGGAAGTTTTTGCTAACAGCTTAGAGGAGAGATTTAAACCTCTTGACCTTACAACGCCCGTCATCAGAAGAGCAGTGGAAAGTAGAATGGAAGAGCCATTCCAAATGTGCTTGCCAGCCCAGCCAGTAACACTGCCAGAAGTGACGGGGCTAATCAAGAAGTTAAAAACCAAAAAAGCTTCTGGAGAAGATGGGCTGGACAATAGGACATTGAAGCTCCTACCTAAGAAAGCTATCCTATTCTTAGTTCTGTTGTTTAACAGCACACTCCGCATAGGGCACTTTCCAATGAGCTGGAAAACTGCTCTAATTACAATGGTCCCAAAGCCTGGTAAGCCTCACAATGAAGTGGATGGATACCGCCCAATAAGCCTGCTTCCTGCGCTTGGGAAAATGGCAGAAAGAATCGTCCTTAACCGGATCCTTCAACTTGAAGCGGTGAAGCGCCAAATACCAAAGTGGCAGTTTGGGTTTAGGCGAGGCCATGGAACTCCGGAGCA